>CAXIVM010002988.1:0-30000 GCA_964035705.1 Porites rus | reverse complement strand
CAACTACGATAATTAATGAGAGTATGCCTGTCGCGAGGGGAGGGCTCGCAGTCCGCATTAGCGGCTGCTGTTGGTGGTTGTTTTGTTGTGTGTGCCCAAGGCCGCTGGCCGGAGCCAGGGTGACCAGCGCGTCATTAGATGGCTGAAGCCCACCCACTGCAGGTCTAGGCCAGGCAACCCAGATTGGTCCACTCGCACGACTGAAGGCACCCCCCCGGCGCACCCACCCCCCTCCAGCTTCAATGGCGGGGGGTTTTAGATAGCTGCCGCGTGGTTCCTGGCGAGGCCGGAGACACAAGGAATCCGGCATGTCAATCGCCATCGCAGACAGCTAAATGGTGGAATGCGCTTGTCGTGTATACGGAGAACCGCTCCGGTAGAAGCCCTTGAGGCACTGCCCTGACAGCCAACAACCCAGCCACCCTCTGCGCGTGATGTCCCCTTGGGCACTGATGTTTGTTTGCTGGTGTTGCTTGTGGGTAGGTAGTTACAGGTGTTGGTCGGACTGCGAGCCCTCCCCTCGCGGCAGGCGTAGTCACATTAACTATCGTAATTACAGTAGGTACGCCCTTTAATATACACGACGCACCCACCCAGCACACAATTTTAAGTATGTCACCCCTCCTTTTGCAACATTTCTCTTGTTAAATCACAGTTTCAAGACTTTCTGCATGATGAGGATCGTGATGCAGAGCTGTTCAACAGGCTTTGCAACAGGGGGGATCGAACTACTTGTGCCTTTGGTTCGATGATCGTTGAGTGTAAAGCAGTTTCAATCAGACGTAGCGCGACACGGGCTTGAAGGTTTAAAGGAACTTGGCATGCAAACAGGCTCAACAGTCTTTTGTGCGAAGGTGGATTTCAATAATGTTGGGCACAAAGAGGCCTGTAATGCAAAGATGGTTGAAAGACATGGAGAAGAGGGGGGCTTGTCCACTCAAAAGTTTTCAGGATGCAGAACAGTGATAAACACAGGTTGAAGAACTTGGCATGAAGATGGGTTCAAAGGTTTTTGCGGGGAAGATTGATTTCAGGAAGTTGGAGATTAAGAGGACTGGCATGTAGAGATGTTCCCAACAATAATGACTCCAAGCTTTGAAGGATTTAGGATGCAGGAAGGTTGAAACAATTTTATGATGAAGAGGTATTAAAAAAAGCTCCGGGCTTTTTGATTTGTTCAGCAGTCTTTATGATGCAAACATGTTCCAAGTTCCAAACAAGTCTGGGATGTGGACTGAAAGGTTCAACGGAACTGGGCATAAAAACAAGTTCAATCAATTTGGTGTGAAGACATGAGACAAAAAAGGACTGTAACGCTGAGATTTTGAAAAACATTTAGGAGCTAAATAGAGAGACTTGAGAGTTTCAAGCAAACTAACATCGGCAAAGGAACCTTCAAGGCTTAAAACCATCATTTTACGCATGCCCAGTAAAGAAGATGCGTAACAATGAACATCTCACCTCTGCTTTGCAAAGCTTCTCCTGTCAAAACCGTTTCTACCCAACATGTACTATAAATCTGGTCTTAATTCCAACCCTCTCAAAGTTTCTTTTTCAAACTCTTTCTTAGCACATCTTGCAAACTCTGTCTTCTCAACTCTTTTCAATTTGTGATCCTTGTTTCTCCAAGCTTCCTTCACAAATCTAGTATTTTCAATTTGCAAAAATAGTCTCTTCAAAACAAAAGGCATGGTCTCAAATCCTAACTCCAGAAGTCTTGTTTCGTACATCTTCCTTTCTCAGCGAATGGTTTTTGAAGACGCGAAAGAGTTCATATTTCTAAGCGCATTCTGCTGTAGTCACAAAGTCGTATTTTTGACGTTTCGATAGCCTGACTCAAGCTCATTGGTTCTATTTGGACTGCCTTGTTGCCTTGCGCTGCTTGGCCCCCTGCTTCAAACAGATGCAACTTTCTTGTTGCTCTGCCTTTCCAGCACGTGCTTGGTTAGGGTGCTGCTAAGACATTGTTTGTTGCTTGCTGGTCTGGTAAACACTTTATCTTTCCTTCATGACTTATGACTGGATGGTGTATGAAACACATTCTGTTGCGGGTTAGTTTTTTCAAGTTCTGATCCTTGTTCCATTTTACGCATGCCCAGTAAAGAAGATGCGTAACAATGAACATCTCACCTCTGCTTTGCAAAGCTTCTCCTGTCAAAACCGTTTCTACCCAACATGTGCTATAAATCTGGTCCTAATTCCAACCCTCTCAAAGTTTCTTTTTCAAAGTCTTTCTTAGCACATCTTGCAAACTCTGTCTTCTCAACTCTTTTCAATTTGTGATCCTTGTTACTCCAAGCTTCCTTCACACATCGATTATTTTCAATTTGCAAAAATAGTCTCTTCAAAACAAAAGGCATGGTCTCAAATCCTAACTCCAGAAGTCTTGTTTCGTACATCTTCCTTTCTCA
This sequence comes from Porites rus, assembly GCA_964035705.1. NCBI lineage: Eukaryota > Metazoa > Cnidaria > Anthozoa > Scleractinia > Poritidae > Porites > Porites rus. The sequence continues at coordinate 27,589 of CAXIVM010002988.1, read as the reverse complement.
GCGAATGGTTTTTGAAGACGCGAAGGAGTTCATATTTCTAAGCGCATTCTGCTGTAGTCACAAAGTCGTATTTTTGACGTTTCGATAGCCTGACTCAAGCTCATTGGTTCTATTTGGACTGCCTTGTTGCCTTGCGCTGCTTGGCCCCCTGCTTCAAACAGAACATGCAACTTTCTTGTTGCTCTGCCTTTCCAGCACGTGCTTGGTTGGGGTGCTAAGACATTGTTTGTTGCTTGTTGGTCTGGTAAAAACTTTATCTTTCCTTCATGACTTATGACTGGATAGGTGTATGAAACACATTCATGGCTTATGGGCATTCTGCATTTCACTATATAACTGTTGCGGGTTAGTTTTTTTGAAGTCCTGATCCTTGTTCCATGTTATGGTGATCTGTATGGGCGAAATGGGTTGAAGTTCTTGTGGAATGCAAAGCAGCTTGAACCAAAAACGGGGCGACATGTACTTGAAGGTTCGAAGGAATTTGGCATGAACAATGGGTTCAATATTGTTTTGTGAAGATTGGTTTCGAGAACGTTTGCATAAACATGGTTGAAAAACATGTAGTCCAAAGAATCGTGGGGCGAAAAGGAGATTTTGTTGGCTTAACAGTTTTCAGCAGGCTTGGGACCATGTCTATTTTTTGGTCTGGTTAGGTTCTGATCTTGTTGTATGTTGTGGTGAGCGGTGTGGGCGAAATTAGTTGCTTGAAGTTCTTGCATAGCTAGGCTTGGTGTGGTTCAATGCTAATTGCGGCTTGTTTCTTTGCATTCTATGGTGGCTGCAGCTGTTGTTTTGGTCTGGTTTTGTGCTTTATATATCTTGGGGGTCAAGTGAAGGCCTTGTGTAATCTTGTGTGCTTCGGTAATTCTTCTAGGGTCATTGCTTTCTGTTGTTGCTTTAATAAACCTCGTAGGCTCTGTTGTGACTAGTGGGAGTGGTGTGAAGCTGGTGTGGATTACGGTTTGGGTGGGTGTGCTCCTGCGTTTCTGATGATTCTCTGAGGCGTTCTTGTCATATTGTTGCTTGTTGGCTTCGTTGTTGACAGGTCTTGTTCCCTTTGTTTGGCTGTGCGTGCTTGGGCGAAGGTCTCTTGTATAGCATTCTTTTCTCGGCTGGTTTTGCGCAGCTACGGTGTTCTGTGTTGAATAGTGTTGGGAGTGGTATGGGCGAGATGGGTTGTTGGAAGCTTGGTTCTCCGAGCCTGAGGAAGGCCAATCCAACTTTAATCATTACAGTAACTATTTGTGCTTCTTCAATGCCAGTGCATTGCATGCAGGGGCCTTGTGGACAAAATGGTACTATCGAAGATTCAAGGAGATATTGGGGGAAGGACCCGGGGAAGGAGTTGGAATGGAACAGGTTGAACAAATTATATAAATGTTTGCAAAGCAAAGTGAAAGGATCGATTGTACACATAAGAGTATTTGGAACATTAATTGGGAAAAGGCTGACATATGGGAGGTAACATCAAAGGAAGGGTTGATTATGACAATGGCACGTTAATAAAACGAAGGAATAGAGCTACCCTTTGCACGCACTTGGGCGGTTGAAACAAAAGCCTAGTACTGCAACTGTCCTTGAAAAGCACCTGATAAAGCCCTTGCCGCCAGAACTAGCTGAAAGCACAGCAACACAACCCGTCTGAAGAACCAGCTTTGGCAAACACTTGTCAAAGACAGTTCAAGATGTAGCGAAACTAAATCTTCAAAACCTATCTTTGGCAAGCGCTTGCTTAAAGGCAGTTGAAAATCGAACGCAACGTGACATATACAATTCTTGGGCTGCTTCCCATAGTGAAGGTGGTCTTCTCCTTTAATAATGTATCGCTGCAATCTGAATGACTGAGTGTAAGGTTGACAATGATGCACGCGATAATTTAAACAACAAACTATATATATATATATTTAGAATCTGGAAGGCTCTTCAACTTGGAGGCGGCTAAACCAATCAGTTACAAAAGCAAAACCGAACATGCGCAAAGCAACAACACCGAAAACCATACATCGCAAACACCAAACCACACATGAGGCGTGAGCAGGGCCATTGAAAACACACCTTGCAAATCCTTGCAAGGTACCAAAAGACTCGCTCAAAACTTTAAACAGCAATTTCAAGCTCACTAAGTCCACAGAAGTTCAGCCCAAGCAACACACAACACATTTCAGTTGCCGAACTCCTGAACAAACAAGTCCAAAGCCCCTGTGCCAAAATCAATGCCACCTTCAAACAATCAATTCGCCTACACCACCCCGACAAAACACAGTAACACACAAAAGCTAAAGCAAGCAAACACTTTTGTTTACTGCCAGTCAACAGTTCACCAAAACACACCAAACCCAATCAAACCAACAAGAGACAAACCCACAGGGAAAAAAGGCAAAGCCTGCGTAAGAGCTGGCCGAAACGGTCTGTGCCTTTTCGTTTTGTAGAACTGAATGTAGTTCGTATCATCGTGCAACTGAAGGTCGGCACCTTCTCTGATTTATATATATATAGTTCTTCCAGTGTTTTTTCATTGCCGTTCTCTTCTTCAGACACTTTGGATGTGCAACACCAGAGTGTAGAGAGAGAAAAGAGCATTAAAAAATATGCTTGGAGGGATCGTTTGAAAAGCACGGGTTTGAATAAATATGGAAAAGAACATTTCACCGGAAAAAACCTTGCAGCAAATGCTTCTTTCCAATGCGGGCATGTATTGAGTTGCAATGTGTTTTTTGAACTTGGAGCAATCTGTTTCAGGTAGGGTAGGGGCCTTTGTGGCTGCAATGGGTGTCTAGAATGTCCAACTTCTTTGGAGTAGAGACTTCATAGAGCCCTCATCCGCAATCCAAGTAAACGCAGTTCGCACACACACAATGGAAAGTTGCCATTTGACGAAAATGAAGGACAAAAAACAGACAAAAAAGCTTTTTGAAACAAACACTGAACACCCAAATAGGTACAGTAATCTTTGAGGGGAAGCGATTTGCCACAAAGTCCAGCCACAGTGCAGGTAAAGCTGTTGCAATCAAGCCTCTAAGAATGAACGGTTTGCTTGGTGCTTGCACAACTGAAGGGTCAATACGGTCAATAATTCAAGATAGCGATCTTTCTTTCTCCCTTTGGCAGGCAAAGGTCTAAAACCTCGGAGGTATGCTCTCCCTGAAGCTGAAGTGGGCCCCACCTGTTTGTAGAGGAAAATTATCTTCCAACAACCCATGTGCCACATCCATGTTGGTTCCAGGGAGTGTAACTACACTTGCCTTTGCAAGTATGCCAGGTGGTGGTGCTGCATTTTTCACCTGATACAGCTTTCGCCAAGCAAATCTGGGGCTTGTTGACTGAACTGTAGGTTGTTTTCTGAGGCTCGTGTAAACTCTGAAAGTCCATGTTGAGCAGCCGCAAGAAAGCTCGAGAGATTGATCTCAAGATGGGATGTGGTGCATTGCGGGATGTGTGACCTATGTGACATCAAGCTGTCGCTACTGCACAGGAGTGGAGAATAGGCACGGTTTCATTCCCAGTTTCCAGTGGGCCTTACAGTTCATCTGCATGCGCCTGCTCGAGATCATGATGCGCTGGGAAAGCCCTGATAGCTGTCAAGCACACATGCTCGGCTCTAAAAACTGTTTTGCGGTGTGGCCTGGAAAATCCCAACCAGAAAAGGCAACTGGAGGCAATGGCCCAGGAGTCTGGCACATCAGGAGAGAACTTGGCAAGCTCGAAAAAAGAGAATTTGGGGAGCGGTTGAAAGTTCGCTTTCACTTAATGCGCTGAAATAATTGCGATTATACAATATAATCTCGGTCTGCGCCTGTCGCATTTGGGATTACTCGGAGCGGATCCAGGTTGCCCAGACTTGGGACCACATGTTCATTCTCTGTCGCTAAATGTCCTTCAACATCTCTGCAATAAGAAGCCAAAAGACATTGAAGCTGTCTTCACAAGTTGATTTGAACCTTCAAGTTCGGCCTCCCCACGGATTGAAACTTTCCAAAAGTGCAGAAACATGCTGTGAAGATGTTTAACCCTCCTTCATTCCAAGTCGTTGGAAGCTTCAAGTCTCCCTTGTCGCTAAAGTTGTTCGAACACCTCTGCAAACTCCTTACACCAAAAACCTTTCAACCCACACCTTCATTCATGCCACATTCGGAAAAAACCGTCATATTGTATTTTGCATCCCAAAGCACCTTTGAAATCCTTTGAACCAGTATCTTGAAACCCCATCGGGATCCAAGCACCTGTGTAAATGTCTTTTCATCCCACCTAGCTGACCTAGCTTGTGGCCTTTAAACGATCGAGTGCCGGCTTCTGGACAGAAGCGGGACAAGTGTACTCCGAGCAGGTGCAGTCACCAATTGGTTCGCACAACCAGCATTTCCAGTATTTCAGCACGAATGCCATCAGCCGTCTTTGGGCACGACAATTGACTGATTACACATTGGTGCTCAGTCGCAAGAGCAAGAATTGAAAACATGCATGTCACCAGGGGAAATGCACTTGGTCACAGGAATCTCAGTATGGGTACTTGTGCCAAAGCTGGGTAAGTACAAAACTTGCGACTTTGTGGCCTGTCAAGAACTCAGCCACCCAATGACACCCTAATTTGAATCTCCCTCTCAGTGAGAGGCTTCATGCGGCTTCATTGCTCTCTCCGGTCAATTGCTGCATCTCGCTGACCAAACTGCGCGACCCCTGGCCGCCGCAAAGGTCATGTGGTCACCATGTTTGCCCGTTTGTGCTCTGAGGTACGTGCCTTGGCGCCTTTCGTTGTGTAGCCGAGAGCATAAGCGCCCACAGCCAAAGCGGCGCAAATTGCCAAGAGCCCTCCGCCAATCCTCAAGTGATGCATGTTCTGTGCTGCTTGACCCTCGCTAACTTTCTTCCCTCCACACGTAAAGAAAAATGCAACAACATAGCCTCAAGTGGGAGGCTGCTACACCATTCTAATGAGGCGAGGCAACTGCTTCATGCTATTGGTTCTCAGATTGGTTCGTTGGCAGGCCGTTGAGCACACAAATCTCGTAGAGATCGTACAAGAGTTTTCCATTGAGATCTTCTTCCTGTACTTATCCCCACAGATCTTGCACACAAACATTGTGTATAGGGATCTTGCAACAAAAACCTCGCAAAAGAACTGAAACACATCAGTTTTCATCACACAAAAATCTTACACAAATCTTGCTAGGGTTGAAGCCGAGCACGTCCCAACATGAGAACAACAGGGGAGAGTTTATCCTGTGCATTGAACAAATACACGGCCGTTGACTTTCTGGTTGGCATTTAACGGTAGTGCAAACCAATTGGTTGAACTGTCTTGAATCCTGACCGGCAACCCCAATAATAAAAGAATTAATAAATACTGATCAGCTTGGCTTGAAAGGGGGCAAAACAAGCCAACAACCTGATGATGAGGGGGCCGCCATGTGCACAAACATGATCACCGTGGTCACACGCTTAGAAAGCTATACTATACTGTACACTTAACTTATACATCATGATTATTATTGTTGTCGGTTGCTTGCTTTGTTTCTTTTTGCAGTAAGTCATTTGTTCTGTGGTTGTTCTACCCAAAGGCATGAGACTGAAAATTCCACCGGAAACTCAGTTGCACGGAATCGCTGTCACTCAGGAAGCACAGCCTGGCGCTTTTTGCGCTTGGCTCTTTGCACATCTCTGCATACTGCTGAGAGGTGCGCACGCACATTTTGGACTCAAAAAGGGTCGGGTCTGTCGTTTGTTGGCAAGGACTTGGAGAGAGATACACGTATGATACGGTGACCTGCGGAGTTTACAACATGATGTTGAAGAATAAGCAAGTGCAAGATCATGGATCCGTTGTGGCCTACCTGAAGCGGCCCGAAAGCTGCCAGCAAGTCACTGTGTCAAGTTCTCAGAATTTCTGGCGAAAGTAAGTATATAATCCGTCGATCTGGGCAAGGCTGGCCACTTGCTGTGCCCAAGCACAGGAGACAACTCCTGCACCCTTCCGGCTGAGAATAACAAAGCTCTCGCGTCAAACGGCGACGGTGTCAGCGGCAAACACTATAAATTTATCGGGAAAGCTTATCTGTCTCCGAAGGATTGTTGAGCACTCAGCTGATTTTCCTACCAACGTGTGCGAGTCCCCAAACGCAGTGTGATGGCTTGAAAAGAGGTGTTTGATCGATTGTGGCGGGTTTTTGAAGTTTCTGAGCAACTACTAGTCACTCAACCACCCGGGCGGTAAGCATAAGAGAACAACACACCATATCACACCATAATTTTTTCAACATGTTTCAAACCCGTTGTTAGGGTCAGCATGCAGCAAATGCCATCTGAACCTCAAATCATCTACATAAGTAAATTCATTTTAATATAATCTCTTGAAGCCTCAAAGGCAGCTTCTGGCTTTTGCTAGTGCTGTCGCTGCAGTGATTGTTATTGCATGTTATTGCGAGTGAGACCAAGATTGGTCACTGCAGTTTCCTGGTTCGGTTGCAAGCCTGTTCCTCCAAATGCACCTTTCCATACCTTTCCCAAAACCAAAGCGAGCTCAGGTAGCCAAAGCTGAAGCTTGTCCAACGGATTTGCGAACTCTCTCAACCGAGGCCCAAGCAATGGCCGCATGTAGAGCCACACGACACCGATGACAAACAATCCGCAGGAGCAGCCGCAACCACAGGAGACTACACAAAGGAGGCAAGTCATCATGCCTGCAAGCACGCTACTAGTAACAAGGCACCTTACTAGTGTACTAGAAGCAAGAAGCTACTAGTAGCAAGCCACCTTACTAATGGTCCGAGTTGTGCCCTGAATTTTAAGATATGCAAGACAAAGCATTGCGTTGGTCTTACACAGTACGCCAAAGGGAAAAACCTAAGGGATCACCGTAAAGACCGCCACACGTGAGCGTCTCTAGCCAAGTAGCACGACCAGGTGACCCCTGAAAAATGACGAATTATTGCCATTCATTGTGCCTTCGAGTAGGTCCTCCAAAATGGGGCCCAAGCATGGAATAGCCCGCACACCTGAAGCAAAAGGAGCAAGAGAAAGCATCCAATGAACAGAATCCAATACGTGAAACGGCCTTAAATGCAATGTAAAACACAACTGAATTGGAAGCCTAGAACAAAGGCCTTTAAACTCGGGCTGAGATGTGGGCAATCCCCAACGACGTCAATCGCACTGGAGATAGGCTGGAAGCAACAATATCTGGCACAAAAGCTTGAATGTGAATCTGCATTCAATGGATATTGATCATCCCAATGCAAATGCATGAATCTTATGCTTGCCATGTTGTTGTCGCGCTTGGCGGCGACACTGGTGTAGACACTAGGCGGGGAGACACGGCCCACCAAGCGAACAACAAGCCGATGACCCTCATAGTCCAGGTCCCCGTCTCAGTGCGGATGTCATGGGGCTGTGAGCTTTGTGTATGGTCAGGCTGCTCAAGAATACCACCATGTCAAACGTGCAAACCTTCAGGAAAGGGATCTGATCTTGGACGGTTGCTATCCGTATCTTCACCATCCACTGCATGCCAAAGCGAGCGCTCTCGTCTTGAAAATTTGAGCCGGTACAGTACATTTGTTTCTCTTCAATCCTCCATTGCCCGTGTCTGTTTTGGGGCTGCAAATGGTACAACAGGATTTGGCCAGGCAGGTTCCCGCCTAAATTTTACTTTCCGTCAATTGCCCTTTCCTTTTCCATTGTCCTTTCAACTTTTAATCGAGAGCCCCTTTCGTTGAAATGTTCTTCAATCTGTCTAATCTTTTTCAAGCACCCTTTTCTATCATGTTCATTGAGACTTAGAATTCAATCGATTCGACACGGATGCTCCTCAATTGTCGATATCTCGCTGTATATCAATCGATTTTTCTTTGTCCACTCGCCTTTTCCGAAGCTTGTCTTTCCCTGTATTTCCTTGAGTGTAAGATTCACTCGCGATTCGACTTAGAATGTTATGTCCTTTCAGATCCTCACATGTCCGTCTTCTAAATCTCCAGATTTCGTTTTCCTTTTCGTTCTTGTCCCCGTTCGTTCTGCCTATTTTTGACTTGATGTTTTTGTTTCTATCCTGTATAGTGTGCCATTTTCGTCTCAATGGTGCTCTTGAAAAAACAATGGATCCTAAAGAAACACATATTATGATATGCGAAGGCTGGGAAAATGAACAGGTTTTTGAGGACCTATCAGGCTTTAAGTGCTTTAACTCAAGAAGTCAAGAGTCAAGAGATTGCAGAACGCCCGGAATCTGGGGTAATCAGCGCCGAGGGCCAGTTGGTCCCACTTGCGGCGCTGAAGCGTTCAAAAGGAAGGGCTACCTCCCCAGTCCAAATTTGTTTCTGACGCCCCGGGAAATGAAAACGAAGTGAGGCAAGCGACCCTCAGAATTCCATGTTAAGAATCCTCAGCCAACAAATGACACTAAGTACACCCTTCACTGTATGAACAAGATTGCCTGAACATTGCCTCAACCACCTTCACTTCAGAGTAGTGAGGGCACGCGTTCTTCTTGCATCTTCTTACCAGTCTTATCTTGCATGGAACGGGTGCGAAGTTAACATGTTGTGCTGACTGACATGCTGAATGGCTCAGGTCCCAAGCCGTGTTGGCAGATTCCAACATCTGGGTCAAGTCCATCTTGGACATTAGGCCACCAACCCTCAGAATAGAGCCGGTGCGGGGCGAATCCTTTCTTCGTACAGGCTCTGCATTCCAAAAAATCAATATGAGATAAAACATGTCGTGCTTCTTGATCGCCAATACCCATTCCTCTTTATTGCTGGGCTGTAGGCAAAACGTTGTATTTGCTGGATGGGCAACCTGGGGACACAGTTCCTGCTTTGTCATCTCTCTTTGTCACTGGAGTTTTTGGTTGGCAGCGCAAAACAAACAGGCCACACGCGGTGGTCGACACGTATACACTGGCGCCATGTGGTAGACATGTTAGTTGAAAGCCGTTCTTTCAGGCGCCAACCCCAGCTGGCAGGCACGTCAATCGGGAGAGTACGGCCTGCGCACGAGTGACCAATTAAGGCCATATCAGCGGTGCATCAGGCAGGGGTCTTGAGATATATAACGTATAGCTAAGCTCGGTGGTTTGATCAAAAACTCGGTGGTTTCGTTGAAAGTCGCTTGCCCACTCTCTCATCGCCCCAAGCCTCCCTGAACTGCACTGATCAAAGTCACCATGGTGTCCCAATTCTTGAAATATTGGATTCTGATGCACCCCAACCTGAAGTGAGTAATCCATGAATTCAGGTCAAGGGCTAAACAGGTTCAGTACAGGATAATGCCTCAAAGGAAAAAAGCTCCAGCGAGCTCCTGCGTGCTCTTAGACGCATGCCGCGCTTGTTGGCAAGTGACCAGGAATGTGCCAGATGCGTCTACTGCCTCAGGGCACTCTGACTCTCACAGCGCTGAGTGCGCCAAAAGACTTCTGAAATGGTGACCGAAAGACCCTTTTGATGATCTTTATCACTCTTCTTGCGTGTTGGACATTTGCGCTTGTACAAACTCATCTGATTGCAAAATTTGTTCTCCAAACGCAAAATGTGTCTGAGCTGAGCCCACCAAGTTGTGCGTGCTGATTGAGGACAAGTCCAAGGTGTTCAACTGACCTCAGCGCTGGGAGAAGACCGCCAGCAGCTTGACAGGCACGGTCAACAGCAGTAGCAGTTGCTTAAATTTGAGAAGCTACTTGTTACTTGTCAGTGGTACTTGGTTCAATCAACTTGGCTCTGGTTCAAGCCTGCCCAAACCAACCATGGGTGGCCATCGCATGCCTTCAAAGCCCTCATGCCCACTATGGTCGTAGCAAATGTGAAGCCAACGTGATGTTCAGCCTAATGAACTGGGCAGAGTTGTTTTGTTTGAGTCTTGAGTCCCCAGCTGAATGGGTTCATCTTCTGCATCTGGTTCCAGGAGAAGAAAAGGCGTCGAGCATGATGGTTTTGCTGGTGGACGGTCTGCGTGTACCAGCCACTGCCGTGGGTTTGCATTGGTGGCGCTTGTGGCGTCACGATATTTGGATATGGCAAGTGCTGGAGCGCGGCAAAAGCGCTCTTGAACTGATTCAGAGGGACAGGGTTCGCCATGTTGGCATGCAACCTGGCAAACCGCAGAGACACCCACGAAGACCCTCTGCAGGTTTTCACAGAACAATACAAAACACACTCACACTCACACAACACATAATGAAAGGCATGCACTGGATGCATTCATTCATCTCTTGACCAGTTCACCCTGAAGCCCCATGGGCCATACCACAAATAAACCCAGCCAACTCAGTGAAAATTCACCTCTCTCTTCGAGAGGGCTCCGTGCTATAGATTGAACATCAATAGTCCAATTTCAACCTTTACGGGTGCGGTGTCTCTAGGGCACTCACCCAGAAGATGCTCCTCCTGCCAGCGGTCAAAGCCATAGGGATTGGAACAAGCCAAACACCAAACCAAGGCACGAACGCCCGCATTACTCAAAGAAAAAGCAAACCAGTCACCAACCACATGAAAGCCGGGAGCCTCCTTACATTCCAAGTAGGAGCTTGGCGGAGCTATCAAACAACTGAGGAGGCTTGCCCACAATTACGAAGCAGACTTGATTGTGTGACAGTCTGTGCAACTTCGTTTGTGCCATCATTCCTAGTAGCGTCCTCTTGTTCATAGTCGTAAGGCCAGGAGCCCCTAGTAGCATCCTTGCTCCTAGTAGCGATGCCAGGAGCCCCTAGTAGCGAACATTGCTCCTAGTTTGTGCCATCAGATTCTGTGTGGTCCGTGTATCAGATCCGCATCGATGGTGAGAGGTCCAGCCACCATCTCTCGTGCCTTGGAAAGGGCCAACACTGCCTCCACAAGCCGACTTGGGAAGAACCCGACCCGTAAAAACACGCACCTTATGAACGTATTAACTTGTATCAACTTGTACCTTATCAGTCGAAAATGCATGAACCTTATGGTCAGCACGTTTCCAGCACTTCGGCCCTTGCATACTCCCTTCATTCAGCCACCTTTGTTGTATCAACTCTTCTAGCTGAGTGCTACTGCACATGTAAGATCATGTCCCTGCAATGTAAGCACATGGTGCATGATTGGCATGTTTGCAGTTGATGCAGTCTCCTCTGGGCTTCCAGGACATATTGTGTCTGAACACCTTGTGCTAAGTTTGCAGGCCAGGATGGGTTGCCTCGGCACAGTATCCCAGTATGCAATTGACTAAATGTCTGACGGATTCTGACGGTATTGTCCGATCTTTAGGCCATGGCCATTGGTGGCTCCAGGGCAACCATACTCGCGCGCTTGGATCGCTTGCGGCCTGGAAGCGCAAACGGCGTATACGGCACCGAAGAACCGGCCTCCATCGGTAACTTTAGATCCAAACATCGTGACACACACAAACACACCATCACACACCCATCCACTTTCTCTAACAACACTTTAGCATACAAGTTTGAGATCACACTGATGGTGTTGCTCATGTCGCGCTTAAGTTTGACAAGGGAAGTCTCACAAGTGCCTAGGATCCTTTTGGGACACTCCGGACAGGTCGGTGATTTGTGCCGGGGATGCGTTTGCGCAAAGCTCGCAGATCGCACAGCTGATGAACTCCACGTCATTTGATAGCTGTACACCTGCGAACGCGGGTGAGGGACGGAAAAGCTCACATTGACATGCACATTACAGCATCGTAGAAGGAGGAGCACGTCTGGCAACTCCCAAGCTATACTGATGGATAGCAAGTTTGTGCAAACACTGAAGCAACAATGAACAAATGCGGTATATATATATAGTAGAAACATGAGGCATAGGCTCATAAAAACTTTTCATATGGTAATGCCAGAATCCTTGATTAAACAAATGTCAAATAGAGTCAAATGGAAAAGTCAAAGTCAAAAAAAAGAAAAACATCAAACATAGACCACTGCTCGAACAAAGTCAAAAAAATCAAACAAATAAAACAAGTCGAACAAAAGTCGAAAAATGTCAAACATAACAATCAAAAAAAACAGTCAAGAAATGCTGAAAAAATCAAAATAGTAAAACGAATCAAACAAAGTCAAACAAAAGTAAAGAAACGGTCGGATCTGAACAAATTGACCTTTATATTTTCTGAAACTGTCTGATTTGATTTGTTTTTTTGACTTTGCTTTTGGGACTGACTTTTTTGATTCTTTAAAAAAAGCTCTCTCCAATGACCGATTTTTATAAGCGGCGTCGAAAACTCAAACTGGAGTAACTGGAGGACACTGATATAGTCCCCACAAAACCAATACGAGTGCTCACGTGCTCCGGCCTTAACTGTATTGTTTCCATGCCTCTCCGTCTTCACAGACTCGACCTTGGACCCAACAAGTTTAGATGCCTTAGACCTTGTGAGAATGTCCCAAACCTGGTAGCTACATGCTGCACTGCTGCACATGCTTTATCAGTGCCCTCACTGTGTGATCTCAGTGTCTCACTGTCCACTGCGTGTTCGATCTTCCAATTGCACCAGCAGTTTCGGGATGATGGAAAAACACTTCCACAAGCCAACAGTCACTGTAGCTAAATTAGGTGCGCACGCGAAGCAAATGCCTGAGTTTCCCCAGCGCACTGGAACATCTCGGCTTTCTGTGCACCCACGGCAGACCTGGCAGAACAGCGTAAAATATACCAAACCGCCTTAGAATCCGCCCAACCGGCATTTCCTGGGCAAAGCTCAAACTTGCTGGATGTACTTAAAATGGATCGCAGGGCCAATGCCAGAGGAACCGAAACTGGTTCCGGTGAATTCCAGAAAACTCTCCTGTTCAATGCGAGAGTTCGATCATCTGAAGCATCTGCATGCTTGACTGCAAGTTCTGAAACATCGTGCATGATGCAGCGCAGCACCTGCTTGATGGGACAAGCCATGTAGCCAATTCCATCAGGCACCATCTGTTGGTCACATTCAACCGCCTGGGCTCTGGCCAAACCGGGTCTGACAAGCGGACAAACAGCGGCACCTTGGCCCTCTCATCTGCGAAGATGATGTTCTTGTGGGTGCACATGTAGTTCTTCTCATTGGACCTTGGTCAATATGAATTGAATTGTCGTTCACCCGCCGAACCTCACTTATGAAATTCCGCACAAAAAGGTTGATTCATTTGTCAACTTGGGTTCGGCATCATTCGATCTTATAGGTGCACCGTGCTGCACCAATCAGTCGATCCCTAATGGAACTCTTCGTGGTGTTCATGTGAGCCTTCATGTGGATTGTCTTTCTGGGACTTGGGCCCGAGAATGTACAGCGCCACTGGGAAGAAAAGGATGCCGGCGCACATCAGGCCGAAGGCATTCTGGCAATGTGCTGCAGGCGTGACTGCCGTTCTGACAGGCGCAACTGCAAAGATTTCACAGCATCCGGAACTTGAACACCTTTGCTATCCTCTGCTCCTATTCTCAGCAGCATGCTGTCTAAACTCAACTTTCCAACATGCATCAGCCTCCTTCTTTTGCATGGCAGTTACCCTGGGTAACCATGCTAAACATGTTGGTGTGACATACATCTTCTGGCCAGCGCCATCTGGCCGAGCTTTTGCTGAGAAACTCTACAAATGCCAATTGACCGAAGGTGCTGGAAAACAAACAAGTGGTTTGATGATGCTTTGCTGGCAAGACTCGGTTTGCGGGAACTCAAACTGCAGTATCAAACTGAGGGGGCCGCAGAAAACAAACCCCGCAGAGCAAGCTTGTCAAATTAAACGCACATGCAAAGTGGCCAAAAAAATCAAGCACAACAAGGCCAAGGCAAACCAATTAAAACGAGGGAAACTAAAGATGCAAATATGGAAAGTGAAGCAGGCCATGGCATTGACCGCCAATCAGGTAGGAGAGAAGATGTGGGGAAGCATGTCGTCAGCTTGAAAGGACGAAGCGTATGATTGAAACAAGAGCTGACGAAAGGGACAAAGTAGATCAAGGAGAGGGTCAAGCCCCCTTCACGTACGTACAAAGACAAAAACAACATATATGTGTATTATGTGTATATACCTGAGAAGGGAGGGGACGAAAGCCAGCCTCCGTAAGAAGTCATCAATGTGGTTATGGGGTGAAGTCGACAACGCACTTCAACTGCTGTCAAGCATGGGGAAATACAAGGCAAAGAGGCGCAAAGTCTCGCCTTAAGGCAGAGAGGATATGATAGGCTCCATATACAGACCACACCCCCTATACTCACTTCATTCGCCCATCGACAACTCCAGTCTAGCCTATCGGCTGGCTTTCGTAATATATATAATATATATCTATAATATATATATATAATATACCAATAATATATATAGTATATATATAACACACATATATATATAAAATTGATCTATTTATTTACTTATGCTCATGATATATATTATATTTTATTCTACAAAGATGTACTATCATACAATCATATCACAGCACAACACTCAACATCACAACTTCAACATGCCGTACAACGTGATATCATGTCATGTGATACCAAACCCGGTTTTGATCGTCATACTGTTCGGTCATTTGGAACACACGGAGTCAAGTCCGTAGACGTCCATTTTGAGCCACATGATTACGGTCATTTTGGAACACAAACGCTCATCCGCAAGCTTTTGGACCAGAAAAGTGTCCACTCAGCCACAGAAAGCAGGGGCCGGTGTGTGACTATTGAAAATCCGGCAGGACATGGGAGAGATTGCAGGCTGCCCTAGCAACACCTGATGTTTCAGGAAACCCTAAACCAGAAACCTCCTGCCCGACACACCTTTGGGTACTGAGAAGGAATATTGTAACGTAGAAGCGGCGGCCTTCTAACGTACTAACGATGGCCTCCAACCCACAGAACGCACAAACCTTTCCAAGAAACCAGCGGAAGTCAGGTAACAGTAGTCATAAGCCAAGAGAAGCTACCCAAGCCAATTCCCACAGCCAATAGAAAACAGTAAAAGCCAACATCTAAAGCCAAGCTGCAAAATTACCGCAATACTTGTTTGTGGAGCTGTGGGCAAATGAAAGTCAAAAGAAGAAATGACTTGCGCATTCATATCGCCGGAGAGGGCTAGGGGAGGGGGCAGTGCACCCCCGCAAAGAACACAACACAAAACGAACGCCTAATACCTGCTCTAAAGTTGCCATCCGGTGGCCCACGGAAGTGCTCTCATTGCACTAAATTTTGGCCTCGGGCAAGGCATACTACATTGAAATAGACCGAAATAATTGCATCCTTCTCCTATAAATATAAAACAAAGATAAACAAAGCATTGCACAAGAAAAGTATGCTCGAAGTTGGAAATGCTCCTTCCTGTTTTGAAGTTTTTAGAACCACCCCCTTCCCATACTGTGACACATCCTGTCACTGTCACTATCAAGTTTGCACATCATGTTATGTCATCGTGTCATTGAGCACATCATGCCAAATGTCAAATCAAATCCTATCATGTCATGCTCATCTGCAGAGAGGAGCGATGTCTCAAAGCAGGATGTGTGAGGGTGAATGTAATTTTCAAGTCCTGCCTTCCGGCATTTCTCCCTCCTTGGCAGCTGCCCCAAGCAAGTTCAGCAATCACAGCTTTTCAAAAAATTAAAACATCCGGATTGTGACCAAGGACCAATCTCTAGCTACAATGGTCAACCTACACTCCCATTGCACCGCCACCACTGCTGTCTTCTTCCCAAGCCAGTCGAGCAAAACTAGAAGCAACACGATCAACAACTTTGCTCTCAGTGCTCTGCAAAAACAGCGTTCAAGGAGCAAGGCTCCACAAACCAGAGCTTCGAGCAGCTAGTGGCAACGGCAATGCGTCATGCTTTTGCATCGTGGACAAACAAGCCCGAAGCTGGACGGAGTTGATTCAATCCACAGGAAAAAAACAAACGCACAATGGAAAGGGAAGAGAGATGATCATGGGAGTTCTTTGCTGCTTGTGAAAGCCTGAGGAAACAGCAGAACGCCTACAGGTAGGGCGGTATGGATCCTAATAGTGTTTCGCACCAAAGCCCGGCGTTGAGGCAACAAAATTGCAAGCGTCCTGTGTACAGTTGTATTGTGGAAGGGGCAGCTAGGAGTGACAAAAAAAGGATAACAAGGGTTTCAAAAAAACAAAACGAACAGGTATGAAAAAGGACAAGCGAAGAATAGGGCTGCGGTGGCGCAGCGGCACGTCAGCTGGAAAAGGGTTTAGGTATATATCGTGCAAGGACCATGAAAGCAAGGAACAGCAGGAAAATTGGAGTGTTGTCACGAAGCAGGTACAGGTGGATGATCTGTCCACCCACCCCTCGATACACCAGAGCTTCGTTGCGTCAGGTAGGTGTATCGAGCCTGCCGCCCCTGCTTGCATGAATGCGAGGAAAACAAAAATCCTAGAAACGGAGGGGGCACACACAGATCACACAGGCGCTCCCTGGTGGCAGTTCTTTGTCGTCTTCAAGAAGCGTCTGCAGTCGGTTGCTACTGCATGCCCTTTGCCGATGTAGAGGTGGATGAGGTGCCCTGCCGCGGCGACAGCTGCAGTTGGTGGGTAGGTGTACTTGTAGATGGTGTGTAAGCGTGACGCAAAGGGCCTCCGTTTGCTGCCAGCTGAAGTGGAATCTCGGATTTTCCAGGGTTGTGTTGGTTGTATGTATGTAATCGTGCGGGTTGTGAGGCCAATGTTGAAGCCAAGTAGATGGAAGTCCTCGACGGTCTCGAGCTCAATGGGGTCGCCGAAGAAATCTTGGTGGATGAGTGTTTGGATGGCCGGGTGGGAGAGGAAGTGTTCGTTGTGGGTGATGAAACGGTTGTCCACATAGCGGTAGTAGTTGAAATGGAGGTCAGTGTGGTGGAGAAGGTTGTTGTGGAGTTGTTGCCAAGCATGTTCAATGAGAGTGATGGCAAGTTGCAAAGGGCCGGCGGCAGCTAGGAGCCAATCCCAGCGCCACGAATTTGTTTGTAGGTGTGGTTACAGGCCCGGAAAATGTACGTGTCAAGGGCAAAAGCCACAATGGTGGGTATGTCTGTGATGTGTAAGGTGCGCTGGGTGGGATGGCGAAGATGATGCTGTCTGCCAATGTGAGCGTGATGGTAGGGATTGCTTGTGGCGTGAATGTCAATGGTGATCGTGGGTGTAGTTCGTTGTTGTTGTTGTTGTTCCCAAATAGCCGTGCTATGGAGTCTTGCAAAACTGATAGGCGGACGGGCGCCGTCGGGTCACCGTCAGAGCTGGTGGGCGGATGGTGTCCAGGTCATGTTTTGATGGCGTCCGGGTCATGTGATGCTGGTGTCTCGGTCATGTTTTGATGGTGTCCCGATCATGTTTTGATTGTTACCCAGTCATGCTGCGATGGTGTCCCGGTCCTGTTTTGATGGTGTCCCGGTCATGTTTTGATGGTGTCCCGGTCATGTTGTGATGGTGTCCCGGTCATGTTTTGATGGTGTCCCGATCATGTGATGGTGTCCCGGTCATGTTGTGATGGTGTCCCGGTCATGTTTTGATGGTGTCCCGGTCATGTTGTGATGGTGTCCCGGTCATGTTTTGATGGTGTCCCGGTCGTGTTGTGACGGTGTCCCGGTCATGTTTTGATGGTGTCCCGATCATGTGATGGTGGCGCGGTCATGTTGTGATGGTGTCCCGGTCATGTTTTGATGGTGTCCCGGTCGTGTTGTGACGGTGTCCCGGTCATTTTTTGATGGTGTCCCGATCATGTGATGGTGGCGCGGTCCTGTTTTGATGGTGCCCCGGTCATGTTTGACGGTGTCCCGGTCATGTTTTGATGGTGTCCCGGTCATGTTGTGATGGTGTCCCGGTCATGTTTTGATGGTGTCCCGGTCGTGTTGTGACGGTGTCCCGGTCATGTTTTGATGGTGCTGTCCCGATCATGTGATGGTGGCGGTCATGTTGTGATGGTGTCCCGGTCATGTTTTGATGGTGTCCCGGTCGTGTTGTGACGGTGTCCCGGTCATGTTTTGATGGTGTCCCGATCATGTGATGGTGGCGCGGTCATGTTGTGATGGTGTCCCGATCATGTTTTGATTGTGTCCCAGTCATGTTGTGATGGTGTCCCGGTCCTGTTTTGATGGTGTCCCGGTCATGTTTTGATGGTGTCCCGGTCATGTTGTGATGGTGTCCCGGTCATGTTTTGATTGTGTCCCGGTCACGTGATTGTGTCCCGGTCATGTTGTGATGGTGTCCCGGTCATTTTTTGATGGTGTCCCGGTCGTGTTGTGACGGTGTCCCGGTCATGTTTTGATGGTGTCCCGATCATGTGATGGTGGCGCGGTCATGTTGTGATGGTGTCCCGATCATGTTTTGATTGTGTCCCAGTCATGTTGTGACGGTGTCTCGGTCATGTTTTGATGGTGCCCTGGTCATTTTGTGACGGTGTCCCGGTTATGTGATGATGGTGTCCATGGAAGAGATGGTCGTTGTGTTGAAAACAGCAGCTGTTTCCAGATTTTTCTTTTTGTCCCGGTTTGTATCTTGCTATTGGGGTCCCCAGCTGGGCTAATTGTTGTTGTTGTTGTCCCTTTGCAGACAGGGATGCCAGGGATCATCCTTTCGAAGCGACGTCCGCTCCTCGCGTGAATGGTGGTTGCCCATGGTTGCCCGCCTTCTGCTCACGCAGGCGGTGCATTGGCTGCCCTCCGCTTTGGAGCTGGCTTCGTCTTGGACGACGATTTGGATTGGACGCCACACTGACGCAATATCTAGTGTGCCTGGTCTTGTTCCCTAAGTTTCCTTCGTGTTTTCTGCAACTGCGGTCCAAGTCGCAGATCAAGTGGCCACACTGCACCTCCCTGGTTGCACCTTGCACTTGATAGGGGTGAGGGTCGGCTGCATTTGCTGGCTTGAAGCATGCGCAGGATGTGCTTGGCGGAGGCTTGGATGGCATCATCAAAGGCGGACATCCAGGTGGCGATGGTGGAGTAAGACCACGCCTTCGTCGCGAAGGGACGGATGTGAAGGTTGGAGGATGTCGTCGAGAGTAGGTGGTGCTGAGATGCGGCGTTGGGGTCTGCTGAAGGCGGGAGGGGCGTGGCCTGTCAAGTTGGTAATAAGGAGGTCAATGAGTGGGGCCATGTATGCCCGTGCTTGGGCTGTCTTGTTGGGGATGTCCGTCCCTTTGCTGTGGTGGAGGGCTTCGGTGGTGGCATCCACATCGATCCGTTTGTCACGGATCTCTTGCAGCAAGTGTGCGATGAACTGCGGTGCTCCGGGTGGGGATGAGCCCGCAATACTTTCCATGACTAAGGGTGCGGGCTGTGAAATCCCCTGTGGGAGTTGCAGAATTGGACGTAGAGTCGGTACGAATTGAGGTCTGGAAAGTGGGTCTGGTCGGGAATTCGACAAGCCAGTCGAGCATTTTGAGCATCCATTGAAGTGAGAGAAGCTCTGGTTGCTGTGAAGCGGAAGGAGCCATAAACGGTAAGGGAGGCCAGGGGGGGTAGTAGGTGGTCGGATCTGTAGGCGCTTGTTCCGGCTGCATAGACGGTGCAAGATCAGCGTCCATCACGGCGGCTGGGCAGTGGGTAAGGAACAAGAGGGGCGAGTGCAGTGTGGGATGCGACAAACACGGCTGTGGGGTTGGTTAAAATGGAGGATAGAAAGTGACGGCATCAGCTGCATTGTGTATCAAAAATGGTGTCTGCAAGAAAGACTCGGGGCAGCAAAAACCAAAGCTACTCAAATGCGTGAGCATATGTATTGGACACGGTGGAGAAAATGGTAGGTAACAAAAAGGAGGCTTCCATTATGCAAGTCCTCGGCTCGGTCTCTCCAAGCACATTGGTAGCCGCTGCAGCAGCCGCGCGGCGAGCGATCCGCAGGATGGCGGTGGTAAGTTGACTGGCCTGCTGATCCGTGAGTGGGAGTTCTGGAAGTGGTGGCAGTGGTGGAAATAGGGCAGGTGGAGCGGGTTGTGGTGGTGGTGGAATGGTGCCCGATGGGAAAGCTGGAGGTGGTGCTGGACATGGCGGTGCTGCAGTGGTAGCTTGTGGAGAAGAGAGAGAGAGAGAGAGAGAGAGTGATCAGCGTTGGAGTCCAGGTATTGAAGGATGTGGTGCGAAAAGTGGAAGGGCATGATGTGGCCGTTGCAGCGCGGTCTGGGGATCCGAACTTGGGTGTGGCGGTGTGTGGCAGAGGTGGGGGGGTCGTGGCGGGTTGTGGATGGAGAAGAGATTGAGCAAGAGCCGGCGGCGGAACAGTGGTGGTTGAAGGAGGATCCAGGTGTGGTGTGAGCCTGTGGGGCGGTTGCCCTGGACGAGATTTCTTAAGGATAGGGACATTGGTCGTAAGAATGACCGGGTCCTCACTGCTGGTGGTGGGTGAAGGGGAGGAAGGAGGTGGTTTGCTAGTTGCTCCAGTGGAGGAGCGTGCCGTGCCAGCGGTGTGTGGAACGGAATGTTTGGAGAGAATGGGTGAGAGAAACGGTCGTGTTTTGGGAGGTGGTGGAGTGGCAGTGGGACTGCGAGTCAAAGGCTGGCGACTGGGCCGGTGGTGGCGGCGGCCAGGTGGAGGTGGGCCGAAAGTGCGTACGTCGTCAGCCAAGAAATCTGTAGTGTTGGGTGGGAATTGTGCCAGAGGGTTGACACGGTATCTGCCTGGGTGGCTCGGAGGGCCTGGCAGGAATTGAAGCAAACGGCTGGCGCGTTTCAAGATGACTGTCCTCACTGATGGTTGGGCGCATAGCATCGCTGACGGCTGCGGCTGCTGGTGGGAGAGACGGAGGTGTTGTGGGAGTGTAAGAGAAGACTGGCCCTGAGGGTAGTACCGGTGGTGGAGTTGCTGCTGTAGAGGGGGGAGAGTGGATAGGGGATAGTGGTGGTGGTGTGTTGGCAGGCGAAGTGGGCTTCTTGAAGTTCTTCCCAGCGTGCCTTGCACTGTTCGATTGAGAAGCCCACCCGACGAGCAACGTAGTTCCAGTTGGGTCGGAGGCGGGCGTCTGTCTTGAGTTCAACTAGGCGAACTTCGGCGTCTCTATCCCAGGCATCCCAGTCTGCGTCTTCTTTGAGAGGTGGTGGAGGTTCGCGTTTCTTCTTGGGTGGTGGCGGTGGTGGAGGAGTGGATGTTGAGGACTCTTGTGATGCGGTGGGTTGCGGTGGTGCATGCCGGATGGAGCAATGGGAGCTGAGTCGCAAGAGGAGGTCGGTGAAAGAATAGGAACTGCCGTGGAGGGAGCTGGAGGGAGAGGTGGAAACTTGTCCTGTATGAACAAGGTAAAGGCTGTGAAGGTTGGCCAGAATGTCGGTTGCTTGCTGAAGAAGGCGATGGAGCTGGGTAAGTGCAATGGTGGTGCGATGGAACAGTCGAGCTTGGTCTGCGCTGGAATGCATCTTGAGGGAACGCTTCTGTGATCAAGCAGCCGAAGCGGCGGCTGGGCGGCGCAGCGCAGGTAGCATCACTTCATGAGCGGCCAGTGCATACGAGCGAGTCATGCAATTGAATTATCAGCATGAATTATTGAGCACGAATTTAGCAGAAAATACGAAGTCAAAGAACACCAGGGGCTATCAATGTAATACCGAAGTCGTGGGAGGGAAATCCGCAAACCTTCAGCGTGCAAGAAAACCGCATCTTGATACAGTTTGATCGAGCTCTCAGATTGGAAAACCAAATTTAGACAAACTCAAACAGTCCTATGAAGCCTCGATCAAAGGTCCATAATGTTACGAGCGCTGAAACCGACTGTGTGATCGGACTCTCCATGAAGGTGTGAGCAAACCTGCAGAGTAAAACTATACATGTGATCGCAGTTCACAAGCGCAAAGGCTGGGGGCTCCTATTTTGGCGGAGCCAGAGGTTTGTGGTAAGGTGTGAAACTCGTCGAAAAGCCTCTCTCAACTGTGGTGAGTTAGTGGTAGTGGTAAGGGAAGTATGGTTGCTTGGTGTGAGTGGTGGAAGTGGCTCAAATGTCAGGTGGTGTGGCGTTAATGGACCACGCCAGTCCTTTGACGATGGCGTTGCTGGGGTGGATCACCCAGCAACGTGCTTTTGCGTGGCAGACTGCGCCATGCTGTTGCTGTAACAAGCGCATAGCCTGTTCTTCACCACCACTTGTGAATTTGGTACCCGGCCCCATGCCAGGAGGTGGAGCATAATGGAATGGGTGTTCTTGGAGAGTTTCCATGTGTTTTGTAGTATACGGGCCTGTTCGTGGTTGTCGTGGAGTGGTTGGTGAGAAATGCGTGTGGCTTGGGCAAAGAACCCAGGGTTGTCTGCAAAGTGGAGTGTGCTGGGCAGGAGGCGACCCTGCTGAAGGATGGTAGTGATGTTGCCGTGAGGGCCGGTGTGGCAAGCGTTGATGTGGACGGTGGAGGTGGCACGAGTGGCAGGCGGTGGAAACGGGCGAGTGGCCTTGTCGACCAGACTGGGAATGTTGATGCAGTGGTACTGGAAGGTGTCGTAGGTATTGGCAGTGTCATTCCACTTGACATGTGTGAGTTGACGGAAATCTGACAAATCATCGTGGATAAAGCCGCTGTCAGCGAGGAGTTTGGCAATGCATGAGGAGTTTGGCAATGTATGCGTGTTGTGGTTTGTTCTCTGCTGCCAGCTGTGCAGCATGAAAATCGAGCCACCATTGGATCTGCTGCTGTTGAGAAAGTTGATGGAAGTGTGGTGGAGGTGGCGCCCAGGGTGATTCGGGCGCCGCAGTGATGGAATGTTGGGAAATTCCGCCTGGGACATGTTGGCAATTTGACTGTGGGGTGCTGACTGTTGATTGGGTCGCAGGGTGATGGGTGCATGGGAGCGGCTTCGAGAGCGACTGTGGGAGGCTGTGGAGTATGTGAATGAAGGGGAACGTCGACGCCGATGGCGCGCCGACGAAGCTTGATTGGTCGAGGCTGGAGTTGTGTGGTGGTGTCTAGTGCGTCGGTCTCGTGTGTGGCGACTGTGTTGGTGGTGGCGATGTCGGCTGCGGCGTCTGCTGTGGTGGGTACGACGGGTGGTTGCAGTAGAAGCAGGTGGTGAAGGGGCAGTGCCAGGATGTGCAGGTGTAGCTTGTTGAAGTGTCAATGTGATCGTTTGCAAGACCTCGGGGGTGGTGTTGGAGGTGCTACTGGTGGAGGAGGTAGTGGAGGTAGCGGTTGGACTGGTTCTGCTGGTGCCGTAGGAGCCGTAGATGCTGATGTGAGGGGCACTGAAGTGACTGTAGCAGTGGTTGCTGGTTGAAGAGCACTCGGGTTAGAACCCGCTGATTGTGGGCGCTCGGATCAACAGGAGCTGGTGGCGGAGCGACCAAGGTAGGAGGTGTTGGATCAGGGGGAACGGGAATGGCTGATGCCGGGTGAGAATGCGGTGAAGGGTGGACGACTGGTGGAAAGAGGGAGTAAGGCTGCCAAATGCCCTGGGAGTGGTCCCAGTGAATGGAAGTTGGTTGTACTGTCGGTTGTGGTGCCTGCGGAACGTGTGGAAGTGGTGTGACCGGAGATGAAGGTGGTGGAGGTTGCGAAGATGGTGAATGACAGGAATGGTGTGGAGGTTGTACTGGCATTGGTTCAGTTGTTGGCATCTGAGGTGACACGTGGTAGGCGTGTGTTGGGGCCACGAATGCTGGTGTAGGTGGGATGTGTGGCGGCAGATGATGCGGCCACGTAGGAGCTGGTAGGTGTGGTGAAGTGGTGGGAAAATGGAGTAGGAGAGCCGTGGTGGCTGGTGAAGCGGGGCTGCACGCAGAGGTGTGGCTGGTGGATGGTGGTGCCACGGTGATGGCTGAGTGCCGATTGTAGGCAGTGTGGGCGTGGAACATTGCGATGGCCAATGTGGATATGGCCACGGATACTGCATGTGGATGGCAGTTGAGAGGTCAATCTGACAGGCTGAAAGCTGCACGAAATGGCGCCGGCGCGGCAACAGCAGCTGAAGGAACTAGGTGAGAAGTTGGTAATGTTGAAAGATTCCTGAGCTCTGGTGGATCTGCAGTGAGGAAAGGTAAGGTGAACTTATGGCGTGAAATGCAATGCGAAGTGGCGTAAAACAAGTGGAAGCTGATCAAATGGCTGCGGGTTAAAAAGTTGGGAAATGCAGTAAACAATGTCATGACAATGCAAGACTGAATGAGTCCGGTAATCATAATGAAATCCATCGTTTATAGCCCGGCGGCTCGAAAATCCGTTAATTCAGTGATAGAAATGAACGAGCAGGGAAACAGTTATAAATATGAAGGACCAGTGAATTCCGGTATGGTTTCGGCGCCTCCTTTCGGAGGGTCACACCCAGCACCCAAGTGGGAAGACTGAGCGGCTCACACTCTGACATTGGTTTTCAGTTAACTCAATTGCCACGATGGGAAGGAAGGTGAGGGAACAGAAAGGTGCATGGGTCCGATCACTTGAAATGTTTAACGTTGTTGCACTCGCTCTGCTGAACTTTGCTGCACATCTGCGGTGGAAAGGTGGGTTTAGGGGAGGAAACATGAACGACCATGGAAACAAACTAGACGACGAGTTGCCCGAAAGCATTTTTCATCACGTAGGAAGTCAGAGTGCGAGTTATCCGGTAAGTGTGCAGTGAGAAGTGTGAAGTCGAGTGAGTTGAGGTAGTGTGTGGGTTTCTGTGCGTGTGTCTATGTCCGTGTGGAAATGAGTCTGCGTATGTGTGTGTTCGTGCAAGTTGAGGGAGTGTGTGGGTGTCTGTGTGTGACGCGGCCTCCCAAACCCCCCACCGGCGGCCAAGCGGTGACAGCCCAGGTCATCGTCGTGAGCATTTGGGCTGCTGGTAAGGGGAGAAGCAGCGTGCACGGCGCCAGGAAAAGCTCACGGAAAAAAACGAACCGGAATGAGGACACAAAAGTGCCGAGGCAGGTGCGCCAGAAGTGTCTCGAAGCAGTGACCTGTCAGAGGAGATGAACGAAGTAGCGTGCAGGCCTCCCAAACCCCCACCGGCGGCCAAGTGGTGACAGCCCAGCTCATCGTCATGAGCATGTGAGCTGCTGGTAAGGGGAGAAGCAGCGTGCACGGGTGTAGGGAATCTCACTGAAAAAACCCAGCTGGAATGAACACAGAAAATGCTGAGGCAGCCACGCCAGAAGTGTCTCGAAGCAGAGACCTGTCAGAGGAGATGAAGAAGTAGCGTGCAGGCCTCCCAAACCCCCACCGGCGGCCAAGCGGTGACAGCCCAGCTCATCGTCATGAGCATGTGAGCTGCTGGTAAGGGGAGAAGCAGCGTGCACGGGTGTAGGGAATCTCAATGGAAAAAACCCAGCTGGAATGAACGCAGAAAATGCTGAGGCAGCCACGCCAGAAGTGTCTCGAAGCAGTGACCTGTCAGAGGAGATGAACGAAGTAGCGCGCAGGCCTCCCAAACCCCCACCGGCGGCCAAGCGGTGACAGCCCAGCTCATCGTCGTGAGCATTTGGGCTGCTGGTAAGGGGATGGTAGCCAGCGCGCTGGCTCATACCCACTTCAACTATGATGGCAGCCAGCGTGCTGGCTTTGCCATCTGGACAATGGCAGCCAGCGTGCTGGCTTACCCACTTCAACTATGATGGTAGCCAGCGTGCTGGCTTTGCCATCTCAACAATGGCAGCCAGCGTGCTGGCTTACCCACTTCAACTATGATGGTAGCCAGCGTGCTGGCGTTCCATCTGGACAATGGCAGCCAGCAAGCTGGCTTCCACTGCCTGTTGTCAAAGGCACGTGTTAGTTGTACTACCAAGTCGCCAGTTCTCATCTTCCAGCTCCCCAGCTACTCCGCGCACTACAGTTATACTACACCGTCGCCAGTTCGCAGCTACTACCCACTCGCCAGTTCTCATCTTCCCATTCCCCAGCTACTCTGCGTGCTAAAGTTGTACTACCAAGTCGCCAGTTCTCATCTTCCCAGTCCCCAGCTACTCTGCGCACTAAAGTTGTACTACCAAGTCGCCACTTCTCATCTTCCAGCTCCCCCGCTACTCCGCGCACTACTAAAGTTGTACTACAAAGTCGCCAGTTCTCAGCTACTACCCACTCACCAGTTCTCATCTTCCCACTCCCCAGCTACTCTACGTACTAAAGTTGTACTACCAAGTTGCCACTTCTCATCTTCCAGCTCCCCCGCTACTCCGCGCACTACTAAAGTTGTACTACAAAGTCGCCAGTTCTCAGCTACTACCCACTCACCAGTTCTCATCTTCCCACTCCCCAGCTACTCTGCGTACTAAAGTTGCACTGCCAAGTCGCCAGTTCTCATCTTCCCACTCCCCGGCTGCTCTGCGTACTAAATTTGTACTACCAAGTCGCCAGTTCTCATCTTCCAGCTCCCCAGCTACTCCTCGTACTAAAGTTGTACTACAAAGTCGCGAGTTCTCAGCTACTACCCACTCATCAGTTCTCATCTTCCCACTCCCCAGCTACTCTGCGTACTAAAGTTGTATTACCAAGTCGCCACTTCTCATCTTCCAGCTCCACAGCTACTCCGCATACTAAAGTTGTACTACGCAGTCGCCAGTTCTCAGCTTCCAGCTCCACAGATTGCTCCGCGTACTAAAGTTGTACTACAAAGTCACCAGTTCTCAGCTTCCAGCTCCCCAGCTACTCCGCGTACTACAGTTGTACTACAAAGTCGCCAGTGCTCATCTCCCAGCTCCCCAGATACTCCACGCCCTCAAGTTGTACTACCCACTCGCCAGTTCTCATCTTCCCGCTCCCCAGCTACTCCGCGTACTACTCTCGCACTACCACGTCGCCAGTTCTCAGCTTCCAGCTCCCCAGCTACTCTGCGTACTAGATTTGCGTACCAAATCGCACTCTCGCCTGCGTTTCGCGCACTCGACACGCACGATCTCCGCAGAGGGTTGCGCGCGGACCGGACAAATCGCACTCTCGTCTGCGCTTCGCGCCCTCGACACGCACGATCTCCGCAGAGGGTTGTGCGGGCAGCCGGCAAATCGCACTCTCGCCTGCATTTCGCG
The DNA here is from genome assembly GCA_964035705.1 of Porites rus. Classification (NCBI taxonomy): domain Eukaryota; kingdom Metazoa; phylum Cnidaria; class Anthozoa; order Scleractinia; family Poritidae; genus Porites; species Porites rus. Next base: position 767 of record CAXIVM010002988.1, on the reverse strand, counting down.
CACTCGACACGCACGATCTCCGCAGAGAGTTGCGCGGCAGCCGGCAAATCGCACTCTCGCCTGCATTTCGCGCACTCGACACGCACGATCTCCGCAGAGGGTTGCGCGGGTAGCCAACAAATCGCACTCTCGCCTGCATTTCGCGCACTCGACACGCACGATCTCCGCAGAGGGTTGCGCGGGTAGCCGGCAAATCGCACTCTCGCCTGCATTTCGCGCACTCAACACGCACGATCTCCGCAGAGGGTTGCGCGGGCACCCGGCGAATCGCACTCTCGCCTGCATTTCGCGCACTCGACACGCACGATCTCCGCAGAGGGTTGCGCGCGGACCGGACAAATCGCACTCTCGCCTGCATTTCGCGCACGATCTCCGCAAAGGGTTGCGCGGGCGGCCGGCAAATCGCACTCTCGCCTGCATTTCGCGCACTCGACACGCACGATCTCCGCAGAGGGTTGCGCGGGCACCCGGCGAATCGCACTCTCGCCTGCATTTCGCGCACTCGACACGCACGATCTCCGCAGAGGGTTGCGCGCGGACCGGGCAAATCGCACTCTCGCCTGCATTTCGCGCGCTCGACACGCACGATCTCCGCAGAGGGTTGCGCGGGCACCCGGCGAATCGCACTCTCGCCTGCATTTCGCGCACTCGACACACACGATCTCCGCAGAGGGTTGCACTTTCGGTTGACGCCGTTCGTCCCACCCTCCGCCTTTAAGAGAGAATTTATAAAGTGGGGAAATGTTTTTTCATTAGGACATCTCCCG
>CAXIVM010002986.1:0-18628 GCA_964035705.1 Porites rus | reverse complement strand
GGATAGTGCCCCGTACGTCACCTCCACGGCCCCTGGATGGGACGTTTCACACCGCCCTGGCCTCCATGTGACTCCTGGAACAGTGGTTTCAGAGGTTCGATGGCACAGACCCCAAGATGTCTTGTTTTCTTGGGGTCCATATCAACCACCGAACCTTGGGGTAACTTGTGCCATCTACTCTCAACCCACTATAACTCGCCATCTCCGAATTCACGGTGACTCGTTCATCTCCGACGATCTCCTGTGCCACCGAGTGACCGCGACCGTGCGGACCGGTCGCCTTCGTTCCGTCGTCGTTTGAGACCGGGCGCCTTCGTTCTGGTAGAGACCGGGGGCTTGGGACCCTGGTTTACGACGCCCAAGCCTGGGACCCTCAGCTTTCGGTATGGAACGAGTCCACGCAGCCAGGCCCTCGAGACGACCCAGCGTGCGCTGGAGCTCTTGGAACGTGCGAAGGACGAGTCAAAGCCCAGATACACAGCAAATGAGTGGATGGTCAAAGCTCACACACACATATAATATACATACCTAGCACCTGGGTGACCCGTGTTTGGAGTCAACACATTGTGTTTGTTTGGTGTTTTTTTCTTTTAATGGTTGTTTTTTCCTATCAAAACAGAGGTCATATGGGTTCTAGCTATACAATATATACTGGAAGAGTTACCATCAAAACAGAGGTCATATGGGTTCTAGCTATAATATACTGGAAGAGTTATACCCGAAGAGTCATACCCTGTTTGAAGCTGTCTTAGATGGATATTTACCTTCACCAGCTCTTGGGGTGGCAGACCTGATATCTACTCATTCGTGCCACATGGCTACGGGCAGAGACGAGAACCACATGCCTATCCCCGTTCCCTAGTGATCTAAACATCATACTTGAATCTGCAAGAAGAAATTAACAGCTTCTTTGCAAACCCAAACCAAGGAGATTTCAGTGGAGGTTGCTTTTTGGGGAGGGACTTGTTCAGCGATGACTTCAATCCAAAGTCTGGCCACATCCTGAAGCACATCTCTGTCTTGTTCACCACATTTCAGCTCCAGAAACCACACGCTCAAACTAAACTGTTTGCATCATTTGGCCTGTAGCAGCTCCCGACGGCTGACACCAACAGACAGCGCAGTCACAGTCTGCTCCAGAGGATGGGTGGAGTACTCCCATGGATTGAGAGACTTGACTGTGGGTCAAAGCCCCGGTTGACCCCGGTTCTTCCCGCTGATCAAATGTTCACAGATTCCTCCTATTGCATCAAGGATGTCAGCCCACCAGGGTAGTATATACTAGGGCTTCCAGGTGCCATGATCCAGCTGGCCATTTCAGTATTCAGTATTCTTCAGAAGAGAAGAATGACCCAGGCGTTTCTTAAAAGGTAGGTGCCGCACGACTGGAAGGTAGGTGCCGCACGACTGGAGGGTAGGTGCCGCAGGACTGGAGGGTGCGGGTGTGCAGAGCATCCACATCGTACTCATTGGATGGGACTGGTTAAACCACCTGATTTGGAACTGCAAAGAGTTGGTGTATCCCAAACACTCCATGTATGGCATATATACCTACATTGGGGTGGTTTGGGTCAATGTAGGCATATATGGCATACATGGAGTGTCTGGGTATGAGGGATATGAGGAGTTCCGTTTCCCTGCGGTCTGCGGTCCGAAAAACTGGTAGGTCCCAGAAAAAGAAACAAGAATGCGTTTTTTTCGTGACGATTTCACCACGAGATGGACGGTTTTCCCTTAGATGAAAGGAACATGGTCAACATGCCCAAATCCAGCCACTGCCGGACCGTGACTCGATCCGCTCAGCGGAGAACGTTCCGCGGATCGATACCACACCGCTTCCAGTCCGTCGCGACGACGGCGCCGGGCACCGCGTGCTGCGCTGGCGAGAAGTCCGTTTTGGGCCCTGAAAACTGCGAAGGCTTAGACCGTAGGGGTGGAACACCCTGTTGGGCCAGACGTCCCGTTCGAGTTCGCGTTTGATGGACTGATCCATTTTGTAACAGGATTGGACACAGAATCCACCGATCAGCACCATATTTGGGAAACGTTGGAGGCAAAATGGATGCAGGGGCTCTGGAGGCCCAAACCCTTGCCGTTCTGAAGCCAGGTGTTTCTTTGGCCCACATCTCTTCGCATCATGGAACAGAGATAGAAGCACTGATTCCCCCCACCGTTCCATGGGGCGGGAAACGATTGGACCAAGCCGGACGAAGCCGTTCCAAGGCGCATCTTGAAGCAAGCTTCTGATCAATGCGTACCTTCGATTGAGAGTGTTTTTGTTGGGGGGGCAAAAGGAGGTCTCCATAGGTCTCCTTACACCTCTTCATTTGGGCATTCATGTCTGTTCCCATCACCACGCATCCCGCTCACCACGCGCCCGCTTGCGCCGGCGCCATGGGCTGCAGTGGTGGGCACCCGGTGGAGTCGGAGGATGTGGAGGAAGGCGTGGGCGGAAGGCGTTGGGCAGCCGCGTAGGTGTGGGGTGGATCGTTGGCGCGGCCAGCCTTTTGAGGCTTGGAACGTTGGTGGTCCTTTTTTTGGAGGTTGGCCCGGATTCGGAATGGCCCCCTATCCAGCAAGATGGAAGAAGCAGACAAAAGATCTCTAGATGAAAGGACAATGACAATACATGAAGTTAGTTATATCTATATATAATTATTCTGCTAGAGGACACGTTGAAATGGAATATTTAGGGCAATTTCAAAGGCAGGATACTGATCGCGGTAGAGATATAGTATAGGTATCATTTGAATCTTTCAGAACGTTTCCCATCACAAAAGAAACACATTCAAGAGAAACCAGAAGAGCAGGATAAGCATAGAGAGGAAGCAGAAAGGAGGCATAGCACGCTATGGACATTGCACTAGCAGAAGTTCTGTAGAATTTGTCTTGTATCACATATATAATTACGTTTCACCACCTGTTTACTACAGGCAACTTGGGTCACTTGTTTGTCTTGCCGTGAGCCAGATCCAAGCACCGCCAGCTGCACGGCAGCTAGCGCACCTGCACCTGCGGCCCCTGCGGCCCCTGCGGCCCCTGCGGCCCCTGCGGCCCCTGCGGCACCTGCGGCCCCTGCGGCCCCGTCGCTCTCTTTGAGCGTGGAAGAGCGTGCAATTTTGCTGCCACAGCTGCAAGATCCTCGGCTGTGGACAGTAGTGATAGGAGGGTAGTTAAGCAACCGATCAGTGGTTTCATGAACTATGAAGTAGATGACACCGCAGTGAAGATCATTGAATATCGCAAAAGGACTGGTCTTCCCTGGATTTGTTTCAGGTGGTACTTCTTTCCTCAACACCCGAGATACCTGCTTTTTGAGGTCTTGAATGTGTCAGTTTGGTTGGATGCCGAAGGTAGAACAGACCCAGCCTTTGAGCAAGCAGAACAAAAGCATGCGCATGCATGTTTCAGAATTCTGGTTTACTTATGTTTTCTGGGTGTGTTTGAAATTGTTAAATTATCAGGAAACCAGAGGAAAGAATCTCAAACACTGTATGATATGAATGTGATTGTCTAGCCGAGGGCTCTCAATCTCGGTGACCACCGGTGACCCAATTTGACCACTTCAGCGCGAGCAAAACTTAAGCAGTGAAAAAGCACCTGGTTTTTCAATTCCCGTTGGCGTTGTTTGCTTTCAATGCTGCAGGGATTCACGTGTATTATAGAGGGCATCAGTTGTACTATATATAGATACCATACCCACTGGAACCCAGTTACCACTGTGACTGTCACCGCATGTTACCACTTACAGTATATACTACCAGTAGAAGAAACCAGGGGCCCTCCTTTCGAACCTCACCCCTTTTCCTTGGGATTTCTGGATCCCTTGGTCACTCGTAGGTGGGAGTGCTTTAGGGGACGCATGGCTGACTCATGCCCAGACCATCCCCACATCCTACTCACTCAGTGACTCACTTGCCTTTTAACCGCAAATTTACCCTAAATCGATCTATTGCCACCCTTTGAGAGGGTGATGTGTACCACTGCCACCCGGCTTGGAATGACCTTTTTGTTAGGCTCCAGTCATATCTTCATTCAATCACCTACTGTGCGTTGTTCATGACCTGTTTCTTCAACCTTCTCGCCTTCCCTCCCTCGCCTTCTCGCCTCGCTGGCCGCACCGCCGACCTGGGACCCGGGCCCGCGGGACCGCGCCGATGGAGGACTTGATGATGACCATCAAGCTGCGCCTGGCGCGCGACACGCTCCTGTCCACCGGCCCGTCCAGGTGCGCGACGATTTGGGGGTCCGGTCCAGGGACAGGGAGGGAGGAGAGATAGGGCGGATAGAGAGCTCCTGCGAGGGTTTTTTGAGTAGCTTGGCGCCGAGAGCGTGGGTTGAGTCAGTCAGATTGAAAGGATTTGGAGTGGGAGTTTGTGAAATGATAACTGTGAGATGTGAAACGGCCAGAGAAACGGGAATGGGCATGTTTGGCTGCTTTCGCCAATGGATTGGATATTGCCATATTATTTGGCGGTGGTAGGTGATCCAAACTAGAGGTCACTCAGGTTATCAATATAGGTCTACAGATGTCTACTATTAGGGGGAAAAAACATCATTCCACCGGCTTCCTGTTGAGTCAACGGTCGCAGGAATTGGTCCGCGACCCGTTCCCCAACCTCCCAGCTCCCCGCCCCAGCTCGCTCCCTGAACACCCTCCGCGACCGGCCGCCACGTCCCCTCTCGCAGTCCTGGGCGCCTCAGCTCGCCCAAGTGCAACTTGCACCTCGCCTCGGATGGTCACCACTGTGGAGACACCATTGGGGACCACGGTCGGAATGAAGATAGATCCGCAACTTGAAGGATGCTGAACATGGATGAGGTGATTTGTCTGGCATGAGGTCCTGGTTTTCGGGGGTTGGGGGGTCATCCAGCTGTACTTTGATGTACTTTGCACTTGACAAGGATGCAATAAAACATAATAAAACAATTCTTCTTTGCAAAGCACCAGGGAACGATGGGACACGTGTGACCGTCGGCCTTGTCACCTCAACCAACCTGCTGCTGCGTAGTTGGAGATAGTTTGGAAAGAGCATCCAACAACAGCTGGTCATAGGTCAGTGTGGCCAAGATCCTTGGCGGAAGCCGATTATCTATCAGTTCTGAACAGATCTCAATTGCTAAAAAGCAACGAGAACGTCGAGTATTTGGCATCCCGGAGCAGGTGTTGACTCACCGACTCTTAATTCTTAAACTGACCAGTGAGTTAACAGCGGTTGCTTGCTGTGCACGAGTCGTGCCGTTTCTGTCGTCGTGAGGTACGATGTGGTGCACCACTTTGTGCGTCCACTCACGGCGCAGAAGAGGCGTTCCTATGTGGAGCTCATCGCGGATGGACCGCAGCCGGCGCAGTGGTCACTGAGATGTGGCAAATGAGCTAAGAGGGATCAGGGTAGAAATGGTGGGAGGATGGAAGGTGCCCACGAAAAACCAAGCCTTTTCTTTGGGGGGCTCCAGGACCCGGGCGAGGCCCAACTGTCGAGCAAAATGGTGAGCTGGAGACTTGTGAGCTCGTGTTTTGCAGGAATAACATGTGTCAAACAGCTAGGCTACCCGGCTACATCCGGCTGCATCATGATCGGGCATCTCCCAAAGTCTTGAACCCGAACCACCTCAATTGGCTCATGACTCTTCACTTTGATAGGCAGTTCCGCCTGGCTTCTATCAAAAGTCGCTGAGGTTTGTGTCACACTGGTGGGGTGAGCCGGTACTACAGTTCACCGCCTGTGTGGCTTGGCTTCGCTTTTCGTTTCTTTGTTTTGTGACCTTTCCTCCCAGGGCACATCAATTATAACTATATATATAAATTATAAAGTTGCTGAATTGGCATTTTATTAATGAATCAACATACATACAAAATCTATAATTAAGTGGTAATAGGGGTAGATATAGCAAGGTGGTTGCACCATCAGAAGGTGTTGAACATCGTTCTCTCAAGGATATTTGCATTTTTGCCAGACTCTACTAGACCAGCTCGAGTAGATTCAGATCTACTTCTATCTCTGAAAAAAAGAAAAAAACACATCCTCTCCTTGCTGTGCAGCACTTCCAGGTGGAGAAGCATGCAGCACATCGGGGATTGGCCGAAAAGGCTGCTGCCTATTGGGTTTGCGCCTACGCAAACAACCAGTGCCTTGACCCAGATAATCGGTCACTGACGAAGAGGAAGGAAGAGGCGGCCAACTTCTTCCAATCCCTTTCTGCCAGCTGCCAGATCATCCCCCAGTTCACCCCGCAAATAACTATGTTAATGAAAAGCCATTGGAATACACATGAATACACATATTGGACGAAGTTTTCATCCTCATGCAGTGACTCTGCTAGCTAGTCTCCGGAAGTTCTGGTGTAAGATCTTTTCTTTGCAGTTGGACATTTGATCTTCATTTCAGTCTCATTCTTCGCCCACTTGCCCAGCGGAAGACGGGTGTTTGGGATCAAAACTTCTTCTTCAACTCCATGAAGTCGTCATGGTTGCGTGGAGGTCATGGGGCCTTTGGAAGGATCATTTTGGGAATAATACCAAACAGGGAGCGTTTTCACTCCACTTCGAAGGAGGATTTCAGAGAGCTTATCCCCCAATAGAGATTGTATTGAATCCATTCCCTCGTTCCCTGCGAGACGCACCAGTCAGTTATTTTTTTGTTTTTTCTCGGAGACTTGCTGATTGACCGAATGAAGACAAACAAACACATCGACAGTGCTTCGCACCAGGTGGCAACTGGAAGCAGAGCTTTGTAGCCACCCTGCAGAGAGTTCCTTCAACAGGGCCTTGCAGCTAGCTGAAGGAGCCACAGGGACCTGCGGGATGAGCAGAAGAGCAGGATATTTTGTGTTGAAGGGAGGGTTCTCACGTACTACCTGCAAGACTTGGAAAGACAACCTGAAGCAAATAGTTTAGTTTCCCGATTTCAGCTCTACAGCAGAAATCCTGAAAACAGTGGCAACAGCTTTTTGATCTAGCACAAGGCCGTCACAAAGCTCTTCTGGGAGGTACACTCGGAACAATCATGGAAGGGCATAGCACGGGCAGTGGAAAGGCTATTTTCTTCTACAAGCAGGTGGTGAACTCCACTTCCATGACTATTCCAGGGAGTGTAACAGATTTGTAGTGGGCATATATTGGCTGTGGATCACATCCGCAGGCACGCTGTCGATCGTGGACGCGGAAGCGCGGGTCTACAGCCGAATTTGGTGTGACTATGAGGTGGAGCACTGGGCGTGCTCGTGAAGCGGTGTGAAGCGGAAGATATTACACCATATTACACCCCTGCAAACTAACATGGACCCTGACAATTCATCCAATGAAGGCCACGTTCCTCTACAGCCAAGTGGTTTTTGGATCCATGTTGATGTCGGAGGGTTTGGGATTGTAATACGTATACATTGTAATACTGTCGGACATGTGTATTGAGGTTGTTGTCAGTGCTTGGTGGTTGACGGTGCGGAGGATAGAATCCAACCACCTGGAACCCTTTGACACACTGCACTTGGTGGGGCGTTCTCACAGTGAAAGATGTCGATGGGTGTGTATCTGTTTTTAATACGGTGACCCCCCACCAACGGGTTTGGCGGTTTTGGTTTATTTCCCGACCCTTCCAGAGGGTCGAACTCGGAGGTCTCCCTTTTTTTGTGCCCTGGCTGGCGATGATGGTTTGATGACATCAGTTTCATACAGCAGGGTTCCAGAGTTTGATGTAGAGGACTGACTTCTTGTTGGGACTGATCAGATTGTTGGAGGGTGCAGAGGATCTTCATACGGGGAATGCATCAGCAGTGCTTCAGCAGAGTTGGACAAAGCTGGAGGGGATATCAGTGCATCCAAGATGGTCAAGCGAAGGGTGCTAAACTGCACTCTCTCTGCAAAAGCAAGATGTGTTCTCAAAAAGTTTTGAACACCTGGAAATCCTCTGGTCGAAAGGAATGTCACACTACAACCCATGGAGTCCGAGACCCGCAAAAAGACAGGCTGGAGGCCCAGGGTGTAGACGGACGGATGTTGTTCTCCCCTTTATCGGCTCAAAACATCCCGGCAGAAGAGATGGTGAGTCAAACTCCATGTTTAAAGACGAAGATCCATCTTACCGGTACCTCTCCTGAGAAGACTGGCGCAAGCGTCAGTCGGTGTTTTTTCTCCGCTTCAGAAAGCGCCAAGAGCTCAGTCTTCCCAAGTAGCTTTGTTCATTCTTGATCTGGGATGTTGCCCAAAATAATGAACATCAGGAACTGTGACTATATATATATATGTATCAACAGTTGGTATGGGCTTCCACACATTCCACACCCTAACAAATGTCTAAGATGTCTTTCCTCCAGGCTGCCCAGTCTGCACCCAGTCCCACGTCACGCTCCAGGTGTATGTGACGCTGGAGAAGGCCAAGTCGAGGAGCCACCTCTACGACATCTACACCTTCCAAGAAGGTACAGATGAGAACGAAGAGTTATTTTGATATGTTGTTGAAATTCATTGAAATTCTTCATTTCAAGTAGGGTTCACCCCCTGGGCCCCTCGTTGGTCTTCGGACCGTCGTCTTCTGTCTTGCCGATTGGCCATGCCATCCACTTAGAGTCAAGGAGTCAAAGAGTCAAGGTAGTCAAGGCAAGTGCTGCCGTCAGGGTCTTCCATGAAATCCCCATGCCGCCCTTATTGGATCAAGATATCCTGTAGGACTTCGTTTGGGGGATCGATTCGTTACGTCCATGAGTGAGTCCTCGAGGAAGCCCCCCTGGCCGGGCGAAACGTGACGTTGGATCCTCATGTTTGAGCTCTACCTCAGTTCCCCAGAAAGGAACCTGCCAAGAGGTGTAGGCTAGAGCAGGTCAATGGTGTTTTGACTTGCTAAGCACCCTCAGTACAGCAAAACAGACACAAATTTACAACACAACTCGCTAGGTGGTTGTATGGAGTCCTGGAATTTCCTCTACCGAAAGCCCATTGCAACACTACTATATTTAAGAGATGGAGTCCAGCCAACCGCTGAGGGTGGCCAAAATATGTTTTTTAATGATTTCGGAGTAGGAGTTGGAGCAAACGAAAAGCAATCTCAGAGTGCAGGATAGGGGACACGTCAAAAAAACAGTGAGCGGAAAGGTGAGCAGAAAGCGATCCAAAGGTGATGTGATTGAAATATTATTTGGATACCAAAAGCAAGAAGAACGCAAAAAAAAGCTGACCAAAATGTGATCAAAAAGCAATCCAGAATCGAAACCAAATATATAAATGTCACGTGTCATTTCGGGAGGCGTCTCACAATATGTCTGTCAGTATGCTCGCTATTTTCTCCCTTTTTTCCTGCTATTTTCTTGCTATTTGCTCACTATTTTTTGCTTTCCTATGTCTCCGCAATCACTTTTTGATTGCTTTGTTTCCACATGTTGCACGAACACCCCAACCTAAGTTCACTATTTTCTTGCTGACTTCCTTACTCAGGACCTCACAAAAAAAGTAAAATCTACATTTCAATGATATTACAATAGTTTATTAAATTGTGTATATAGACTCTTTGTAACATTATGTACCTGTGTATGCTAACACTTGACATTATATAATCCCTATATTACCCACTACAAAAACACTATATAAAAAAGAGCTACGAAAACGAACGGGGCAACGAAGCTGCCCTGAGGCCAAGCAATTGGGATCACCGACGGGGTGGCGAAGATTGACCAAAAAGGCCACGGTCGACCCCTTTCCGCGGCCGAGTGCGGTCGAGTGCGGCATGACTGGAGCTGGTGAAGTGGAGTAGATAAAGATGGCGATGGCCATGTAGAGCCATTGCAACCACACATTTACACCCAATCCAGCATGGACTATAACCAGAAAGTTACGGAATGTGTAGCAGCACATCATGGACCTTCGCTGTTCCGACACGACGAAATTCAATCATGCATGAAATTCAATTCGAGGTCACCAGAACCACGGCATGTCCCGCAACCTTTCACCAAGCTGTAGGGCTCCAGCTACTTCTTCAGAAGGTAGGGAAACCGTAGCACAGAAATGAGGAGGACGCTTCTAACTATACTTCCAACTACTTCCCTACAGGTGTACGTCCCTTGAAACGCACACCTGTATCCTGTAGGGAAGCTTATCTGGCTTTCCACCGTCGTGGACGTCCACACAGGACGTCCACCAGTATTCCAGCTTTGCATGAGTAAACTCGCGAAAGAGGCGCCAGCTGGTGGTGGGAAGACCGGAAGTATCAGCGGGAGAAGAACTTCCCGTTGCTTTTGGCCAAAGAAGCAATGAAGATTCAGGCACTTTGAAACGATTGACCCGCTTTTTTGTTCCGCCACGGAATGTCGGGGACGGTATGGTGAAAGGGTTCTGTGGGTTGGTGGAAGAGTTTGGGTAGGTAGTTGGGGGTCAATGTAAGCATATATGGCAGTCCCATGGAGTGTTTGGGTTTGCTTCAAGATGTGTCTGTAACAGCCTAAATCCACTGCTTGAAGATGTTTTTCCTCACATGTAACATGTAGCGGGTGTTCATCATTGATCATTGATCATCCACTTCCCAGTTCCACCTGAACATCCCAGTTCCACCCTGAATCTTCTGCTGGTTCCAATCTTCAGGTGCAGCACGGAGAGGCCACCGTCGCCTCTGACCGGCAGCGGATCCTCAATGCCATCGTCGGAGCCAAGGAGCAGGCGGACGCGCCACGGGGCCGCGGGCCGCGGTGGTCTGGATCGTGGGGTCCTTATTGTGGTTTCTAAAAGCTGAGGCTTCTAACTTCTAAGGCCATGAACTCATGGATTGATATGGAGTGCATTGTTTGTTTAGACAACAAATCTTGGAAAGCTGGGTTTCAGATTTCAGACTGCACCAGGTCAACCTGTTCGGCATTTTTGGGGCTCATGGTCTTGGAAGTTATATTTTTTAATTGTTCTGGACGCCGAGTGACTGAAGCGGCCTTTTTGGAATGGAAGATATGGAAGTGACTGGAATGGCCGTGCTGCGGCACCATGGCTCAATCAGTTGTTGGATGGGTCTCTTTTGGGAAACACAACACCTTGTGAACGTGTAGTAGTTCATAGTTGCAAGTCGTGCATGCCCCGTTTGCTGTTTGGACCTGCACATATTAGAGCTAGATGATAAATACCGGTGGTAATACCACAGTAGGAATGATAAGAACTGTTCCGGCTATGTTGCCAAGGTTAAAGACCAGAGTTCGCATGTTTGCCTGAGGAGTTGTTCTAGATTCAATAGCCAGCCTAATTCGTAGAGTAGTAGAAGTGGACAGATCGGCCTTCAGAGGTTCAGGGTTAAGAACCCAACCAAGGCCCCGAATAATTGTAGATCAGACGGTCTGCCCAACTGAGTGGTGCTAGCCAGATACCTTATGATACCTTTTGTTGAGGTGGACAACTTCTGCCAAATCAGAGGGAGACCCCATGGAGGTTGCATGGCTTCATGCGGAGGTGCTTGCGCGTTTCGGTGCCATGTATTTCTGGAGCACCTAATCTTCAAATATCTTCAGAACTCGACGACACGACCCCTTTTCGCTGCTGCTCCGACCACTTCACCCCTCCCACCACGCAGGCGCGGCGCAGCCTTGATCGAACCCGCTTCGCCGCCCCAGGACGCCGAGCCTCCACTGGAGCACAGCCACTACGATGCGGTGAACGCCACGCTGCACGCGCGCTTTGCGCTGGCGACCTGGAAGCTGACTCTGGAGCATGGGCTCTCGGTAGAGTGTCTTGAAGCATGGCACGGGATGGCAGAACTGCTTGACTGCTGGTCGATTGGGATCAATCAGGAAATGTCTGGACATTTTTGGGTTCGTGTTCTGACCCTATGTTCGAGGACTGTCGACTCCAAGTTTTGGAGGATGGTTCAACACAAAAAGCAGACAATCGCATAGTATCATAGCTGGATGGTTTTAAGGACATAGCTGATGAAGGCTCAATATAGCATTTGCTCCTGGACATCGGCATAGGCGGCATAGCTCCTTATTCTCTGGGGGAAGGGGCGAGCCAGTGACCTGTGTCGTCGGGCAAACTCCCATCCTTAGCCAAAAGCCGTGGAAAAGACTGCCTGCACCACCTGGCAACAACCCCCTTCCACTGGTTTGATGAATATCAGGGTACTGTAGCTTAGGTGGTGCAACCAAACTGATTCATTGACAACAAGATACCATTTTGATCCTTTGTTGTACATGATAGGCGTTATATAGTAGGATCCCTAGCTGACCATTTCCGGATGGGAGGTGAAGAATTCGACAAAGCTTCGAGGGTCATTGGCTGCAATGAAGAGCAGTGGTGTAGCATCACACACTTAAGCAGGTTCTTCTACTCAAGGACAAAATGATGCTACACTGACAAGAGGTCCTAGGTGGGGAACACTACGTCACACACGAAGACCTTCTAGTAAAACATGCTTTCAAGAAGACACAATAAAAAAGGCAATGAATCAACAGCATTTGGGTTTTGCGCCTGAAAGAGAAGCCTGACTTTGGCTGACCGAACAGGAACTGAGCCCTGCTTTGGGATCCTTTCTGACCTTACGAACTGGGCGCAATCCGCGCCTCGAACATGCCAACACGAGGCACTATGCTCGAGTTTTGGCTGCCTCCCATCTGACCAGGATGAGCTTGAGCTTCAGGCCACATGAGCTGCGTTTCTTTTGCCGGACCAGGTCCACCAGGGTCCACTAGGTCGGCGAGTGGATCACCAGACCGAGAGGCTGGCTGGTGAACCTTTGACGCCCAAGCAGAATAGAGCAGAATATAGTATATTTTACCGCCAAAGTCCATTGCTGATTTGTTCCCAACTTGTAACATGTAGGGTGTTCATCATTGATCATTGATCATCCACCCTAAATCAATGAACAATTTTTTGGACCTGTCCTATTACCTGTAACAGTCAGTAAACAAATATAACTATTTCTTGAACAAGGCCTTTACTAACCATCATCATCCACTGGGCCCAGGCATTAGGATAGACCCAATATACAATATATATAAGTCTATAAGGTTCTATGTGTGTTTTCCGAAAACAGGGACACTTGAGGTATTTGGTATTGAAATGTATTGACTCATTGACCCATACCCAGAAGTCTTCCAACTCTTTTTGGGGCCATTTTCAAAGGTCAAGTTGTCGCAGCGGGCTGCATGTGTTCCGGACGACAGATCTCGAGCAGAAAAAACAGGAAACACCCACGAGATTTCCTTGAGTCTTTGAAGTGTAGTGGCATCATGGTCTTTTGCGTGTTTCATGTTTGCTTGATATTTGTTCTCCGGCAGTCGGTGTTTCTCTATGTTTCGATACAAAAAGCAGTCGGTTCGGTTGGTGTTGCACACAGATGATTGGTTGGATTGCCCCGGACCCGCCGGGAGATCCACCGTTGGATCCACATACTTTCTCAGAAATTAGGACCACGGATCCTCACTTCGCCTACATAAAAGATCATTATATATAGAGAGAGATGATCATACCATCTCCCTCTCAAACTAGTTATATAATTGTCATCAAAGGATCATACAAGTTATATATAAATATGTGTATTAGACATGTCTCCAATCTGAATCTCTCCAACCTGTGGATCCGGTTCGGTGACAGCTGCGCCCAATGGACCGGACCGATGGACCGAGCACCGCTCCGCAGGTCACGGCGCTACGTGACGGATGAGATGCTGAAGACCTTGGCCTCCGCGATGCCCAAGACACTCAAAGAGCTTCTTTTTCGTCAGTCATAAGAGTCCGACCGGACGCGATTGGACGGTGAGTGAGTGTTTCATGGGGTGTGCCCCTTGGAGGCCAAGGAAGACATTGATATCACACACCATTCATCACCGATTCATCACCATTCAATCTCCCTATCATATGCTTTTTTGCGGTTTTTGTTGCCGGAACGTCATGGTCCTCACTCCACCCAAAGATCGCCGAACTTGCCCCAAGCTGCCTGTGACCTTCAGCCAGCACCGTGTTTATTATTGTTCATGTTGTTACGTTTCTGGCACTCCTTAGATGAGAAGTACTGGTGTCTGGCCAAACCCTGCTCAGCCTCAACCAAAGCAGTACCTCGAGGTTTTGTTAGGTTTGACGACCCTTATTGTAATTGACTGACATGAACCAACAGGAATCCTGACCCGATGGTTGACTACTTCTGTCTTGTTCCTCTCAAGCCAATATTTTCGGAGGATATCAAATTTGGAGGAAATCACGTTTTCGGAGGATATTATATACCAGCACCCTCCGTCTGAGGTGTCTATAAATAGCCTCGTAAAGAGGTGAGGAACGGGGTGTCCAAACACCACCAGGTCCTGGAAGGTCCTGGTAACAACCGACACCCCGTACTGTACATCCTCCCCCCGGTCCCGCCCCGGTGGCTTCATAGTAACACCTCGGGGCGATCAAGGCTTAGCCTCGTGATGACCTCGTTGCTTGGAGGAAGTGGAGGTCTTGTTGAAGACGTGGAGGGTTTCTTTTTCGACGCAGAGATTCCTCTTGAGGTTCGATACTTTTGTGTTTCGCCACGGCGTGAAATCTTGTTCGGATACTCGGCGACACTGAGTGCGGAGGCGACACCTCTTGACCTTGCGAGACCTGACCCGACCTCAAAAGAGGTTTGTCCATATCCTTGGGAAGGAATAACAAAGATTGGTGTTTGATAGTAGGCGTTTTCTAGGCACACCTGAGACGTGTCAGTGTAAGTGTTTCAATCAGCTCAGGCCCCGTGTATGCAGCACTGTTCTCAGGCTCATGCGCAAAGTACACCACTGCCGTTCCCAAACCAGGATCTACTGCTTCTGCATTGTCTACATCCCTTTTTAAAAGGGTGACAGCTTTGCCAAAGTCCTGGTGTATCCATGCCTCTCACGCACGTCCAGAGCCTCAATCACACTAAGGGGCGGAGATTGTCTCCGCACTGATGCACGTGACACGCATGGCATGGGAAGAAATCCACTTGAATGGTTGAATGGCATGGGGAATGATTAGAGTCATGATTAGAGACTCTTCCGATCGATATGATCAGGCCCAGGGTGCCGTGAAGGCTCCATAGATGTTTTGTTCCACTTGGCGGCTGCCATTGTTTGGTTCATCCTGCACCGCCCTTTTCGCATATACAACTGTTTACTTCCCCTGCATCATGAACAAAGGGCTTGTGCCAAGGAGAACCCCAAACCAAATCCCTTATAAAATAGAAACACATCAGCCCAGAGAGCGGCACAAGGAGGATGTGAAACGATAGAGTATATAACCTCTCATACCTCAAAGATGATTCAAGCGGAAAACCTTTCAAACCTCCGCCAACATCAAGTGCTCTTTCACACCATCCATCGATTCATCTCCCGGAAAAGACCCACCACCCCAGTTGCTTCGCATCGCTGGGAAGTCCCCAGGTGCCCCGGCATCTCCGACGTCGGGATCAAGGACGGAGGGCCGGGATCGAAGGGGGGTTGCACTCCCTGAAGTCACCGCACCGAATGGTCCAGAAGTCTTATGGAACTGATTCAACTGATGGGTTGTAAGTCTAACTTGAGGATTGATACAACATCCTATCAACTTCTGACTTGACTGTGAGAGGAAGTGGTCCTGGGGCGTTAGGGGCCGCTAGGGCCAGGAACTTTATAGTTGTAAAATGATGTGCTTGTGGGAGGAAGAGATGCCCAACCCCAGGTAGACGAAGCATTCCTTCTTGTTTGATGGTGATGCTTTGTTAGATCAATCTCAATCCTCGATAGCACAAGGATTGGTTTACTTAGATATATTGTATAAGTTGCCCTTAGGTTCCAAAGGATGTTTTGTTTTATCTGTATCTTTCGGAATTTAGGCATCATAAACAATCCACATACCACAGGGTCCAGATACAGTACCTCCTTTCGGAAGTTCTCTTCGCATTTAAGAGGTATTCCAAGCATGCCAAGCATGCCAGCCAGTCTGCAATCACCTGCTAGCCTGGCATGTTTGGACCCATCACCTGGAGCTCAGCACCTAGAGCACCTAGAAGCATTTCTTCGTCTCAGCACCACCGACGGAATCGAAGGGCTGCTCGGTGTGGGCCTTGTTCGGAGCGAACGGATTCTTTCAAAAGAATATCATAAAGTGAAGAATAGACTCATAATATATAATACACTGAAGCCTTCAGGAATTATATACATTCTAAATATATCTACGGAGGTCATTTGCTCCAAAAGAAGGCTCAACTCGCCAGGCCTTGGTGCTCAAGGACTTACCCCTGGAGCGTTTGCATTTGGACCTGGCGAAGAATGAGCAGCTCTCCGATGGCGGTGTGGAGGCGCGTACGTTGGAAGGACGGAACGATCAAACGGGTGGAAGGGACCCGGACCGAACGGGAAGAAGAATAGGGACCTGTGAAACGGACTCAATAGTAGTGACTGAAGCAAGAACAGTTTTGTTATATATATATATATATATATGCGTCTTTAAGTCTCAACACACTTTTGGGGAGGCGGGCGTCCGTATGGCATCGTGATACCTCTTTGTTTTTGGGAGTGCTGGGAACGATTTGTGGGGCTATGCTCACAATATGTTGTATTAACGCCTGACAAACAATGAGTTGCTTGCAACATGAGGACAAGCTCTGCTCTGGGTCGTTTGTCGTGTACTCGGGAGGGTAGATACCTCAACGCTCCATCGTGACCTGAACAGCAAACCAAGACTTCTTATGCCTAGCACCCCAGCCATCCACCTGTAATGCATTTTTAGGAATCGGTACAAACTGAAGCTCAAACGATTCAATTTGAAGGCGTAGATGGACGGCACGTCAGACCTTGAAACTGTCCAAGCCGGTGCAGTTTACATCCCAATTTGATGTCCTGGTGTTCTGTGAATTCTTTGCGATGAAAACAGCGGCTCAGTCGAAAGGCCATTTTGGCACCCCTCGGTAGGGCAGCCAAAGCCCTTTGGGTCATTGAGGCTTTAACATGTTGAGTGAGTACCCACTTTTGGATTGCTGTATGTGGCCAGATACATATGTTTATACCGTGCCCATCAAGAGTTCGTTGTGGCTATTTTTCCTCGAGATCGTTCTCACCCTCTGAAGGGTGTTTCCTGGATGCCACCCACAAGTCACTCGGACATTGTGCATATGAACACCAATTGGATTCCTGGACATCCACATACTGGAGGGCTTGTAGTTACTGTAGGCAGTATATTTGCAAACTCAAGCGGATTTGAAGATTCCATCAAGATTTCTTGGAAAGGCCTTCACCAACTATCAAACACTGGACTCCGGGTCAGGTGCAAGGCTTCAAGAAACATCAGTATCCGAAAGGCTCCAATCTTGGATTGGATTTAAGACACAAGACTCTCCAATATGAGGTTTTGGTCCTTCACTACTTTGGGAGGGTCCAAATTTGCATTTGGGATATTGTTCTTCAGGGGTCTCAGGCCTCCAGACCTTCTCTGAAGCAGATCTTTTGCATCCCGTCAGTCTTGCGGATCCTAGCTGAGCCGAGCACCGCAGGTGCTTTGCTCTCAGCTGCCCCGTGGCTTGCGACACCTTTGGTTCAGCATAGGCCTGCACTGATCCGCAGGACATCATAGACATACCACTGCGGTACGGGTGGTTCGACGTCACCCGGAGCGGGCGTGGAGCGGTTGTGGATTTGCAGCTGGTACTTGGTGACTGGGAGAGGCAGTGTTTGTTCAGACCGCGAAGGCGTTGGGCAAAAGATTAAAGGCAGGAGACCAGGTATAACTTGCAGGCATTGGGTTTTGTGCTTTCTTCTTGGCTCTCATGGTTTTGAGATAACCACTTCTGGTGGTTTGGAGGTGCTCCTCGTTTTTTCATTCCATGTGCAAGGGCATGCAAGCAAAGCTTGCTATTCAAGTATGCACACAGCAATGAACGTTAGTTTCGTCCTGAAGTACCACAAGCATACCTTGCTACTCCCAAACCAGTAAGTGCTTCTACCGCATGTGCATGTATGTTTGCCACCCTTTTCAATCTATATATAACAAACAGTGGAGCACACACCCCAGCCCAGCAAGTGGAGCATCCACTTTGCCCGATTCCCAAAACCAACTTTTCACCATGTTATGCACGTCGACATTGATTGATTTCTCCAGAGACATTGAGTGGTGCCACTTGCTTTGTTGGAAACAGCATAGTATTGCTTTACTAACAAAGCAGCGGACCCGTGCAGTGCAGCAAGTGTAGCTCCTATGCCGGGAATTGTCCTGGTTCTCCACCGGATCTCTTCAGTCTTGCATGTATATCAACCAAGGAACCCTCTCATTTCCTATAATTCGTTCACCTTTATCAATACAATCCTGATTTTTGCCGCCAAAAGCACCAAAAAACAAGCCTTGCAACCAGCCTTGCCAGCCATCTCTCACTCAACTCTTGATCAGGCATGAACCCTGCCTTAACGGACCCATCCTTGCAGCATCTGGCTGCAGCGCTCAGCGCTTCTCTGGGCGCCTCACTGGAGAGTTTCTTCTTCTCGCTGGCCCATTGCTTTGGGCGCCTTGGTCGCGGCCGCACGTGGCCACGCGGATGCGGGAGGGAGAGGGGGATGGAAGAAAAGGCCGGATTGAAGGCGGCGTATTTCAGGAGCCTCCAACGGGTTACCACCTGTGACTTGTAACTCTCCAGGCTCCAACAAGAAGATTTGTTGTTGGAGGGTGCTGGTACAGAGCATCTATTCGTTGGGATGTGTGACGGCCA
>CAXIVM010002985.1:0-21823 GCA_964035705.1 Porites rus | reverse complement strand
GAATTGGGTGGTGCAAGCTCCATTGCAGATGGATGTGGATCGATTGCAACTTAAAGTAAACCAGTGGTTCCAAGCTCCTAATTCTTTGTAAGGGCCATCGTCATAGGTCCATTGAGGCTCTTCCAATCACCGGCATCTACAATGAAGCTGCACTGAAGAACAGATAGCTGCGCTGAAAGCAGCGTCCCTACAACCCTGGGCCCTCTCTTTAAACGGCCCATTGTCAGTGACATGCTCTACGCTCACATGCCCAATGCAAAAGGAATCCTCTTATGTTTCAGAGTAGGGCAGGTGAGACAGACACATCAAGAAGAGTTGAAGGGGCAATGGCCTCCCTGGAAAATCCCCTTTCGGAACAAGCACTGTTTGGTGGGTCACTAGCAAAGCTTTCACAGGAACCGCTCGTGCCATGAACCGCTTGCAGCTTTAGAATGTTCTTGCTTATCTTGATGACTCCAAACAGGTCTTGCAGGGAAGCAATTGAATGATGCTGCTTCTTCATGCCTCCAAGTCATGATACGTACCTCCTAAGCTTGTCTGCCAGCCAATGGCAGCCAATGATATAGCAAGAGTTAGTCTCCTCGCTCCATCAAACGATGCAGCTAGGTAACAGATCCGGGCCAGAGCAGCACCATTGGAGTACGACTTATATAATCAAACAAAAACTGTTCGGACTCGATTGCAGGCCACGGATCTGCAAGGACATTTATCAAAGGACATTTGGGAAATTATGAATAAGAAAGTGATTGGTTTCAGCGACATCAGCTTGTGGCTGTCGTTCGCTGCCTTCTCAGGCCAAACCCAACCTAAGTGTCAGCATCTACACAGATCAAACTGTTCAGGCTAAACATCCGCATGTTTACTACTAGGAACAAGAAGCTACTAGGGGCTCCCAGCATCGCTACTAGGAACAAGAAGCTACTAGGGGCTCTAGTGCTCGGGGAATCTACAAAACCTTGACCTCTTTGGACTCCTAAAAGCCCGCCGGGCCGCTGCTCGATGGCATCCTTTCCAGTGAAGTTCTGGGCGGCAATGATCCCAATCGTAGCGAACCTTGGAAAAGAAAAGAAAAACGAAAAAATTGAAATATTAAGGCATAATGAGATAAATATATATATATATATTTATATGGCACCCCTTCTGTGTATGTGTATACATATATATGTATATATATATATATCAATATATACATCCATATATATATATATATATATATGCGCTTATATGCGTGTAAAAGAATGCGAGGTTCTTTGCAGAAAGCTAATTCAAACAAGTCTCATGGCAAATCGCCCATTGTTCAGCTCTCCTGCAAGCAACCGGGAACTGGCAAGGGCAACTGATGAGCGGCTGTTGCAGAAACCTGGGACATCCGCCTGACCAGTCAGAATCCAAGCTACTTGACACGTTCGAATCTGTTCAATCCAAGAGGCGGTTCCGCATTTCTTCGTCGTACATGCCCAGGCCCAACCTTTGCAGCTCTGCCCCCGCGCACGCAGAAGCGAGTCCGAAAGGACAGAAAAGGATCTGCTCTTAGTAGCTTCTTGTTCCTAGTAAGGCCAGGAGCCCCTAGTAGCGTCCTTGCTCCTAGTAGCGATGCCCTTTGCTCCTAGTAGCTTCTGGTCTGTCTGATTAGAGTGACTACTGTCTTCTGTCTGCATTGGAAAAAAGGAACCAAGGGCATCCAAGAGGCGGATCCCCGAAGTTGCCAGGCTCCTTGTCTTCCTCCTGGTGCAACAAGCCAGTGAGCCATCTCATGATCCATGCGGCTTTAGCCTCTGGCAAAGCCTCTGAACGAAACTGCTTACAACAATTGTTGGCTATCTTCCAATCTGCTCACTGACAGTGTCCCATGTCCTGTGCCCATATGCTGAGCTCAAGGAAGAGGATAATGATCATTAAGACGGCTCAGATGTGCTCAACAAGTCAAAGAAGCAAACTTCAGTCCCTTCTCTTGAAACTACACCAATTTTTGAAAGCCCGCCCCTACCGCTACTAGCTACTAGTTCGCTGCAAGTACGGACGCAGCGTGCTTGACGCGCACGCTTCTAATGATTTGGCTCCTACCGGGATGCACCCCCCTCCGATGCTTGACCAAGCCACTAAACTGGTAGAGGGCTGGAATCGTGACGATGGTATTGAACTGACTGCCCCAGTCCGTCCTGCGGCCATGTCCAATTGAGTTCAGGTTCTCCCCTTTCAGTGTACGACCCGTCGAGTATCTACATGTCGTCAGTTGGGAAAGCCTCTGTTGGTTGCGGTTACTCACTTTCCTAATTGGGCTTGAAATATACATGTCATTCTGTCTGGATGCTGACCCTCGATGAGGAAAAGCAGCTAGACAAAATGGAGGAAAGCGCCATGCCGCGCTTTCAGAAACAGTTGCCACAACCATGCAGCCAGTTGGAAAGAAAAGCTTCAGTTGGATGATGTTGGATGAAAAAATGCTGCAGCTATGTCAGCTATAGCTGACGACCCTCGAACCCATGCTACCGAGCCGGTGTCCCTGCCAGGTCGAAGCCAGGCAATCGCACATAGTGTTGGACAACGAAGCCCACCGCAGCCTAGATGAAAGGGCTTGAAGACCATCTAACTCAAGATCTCAAAGGCCCAAGGCGCATTGAGTTTCTCAATCAATCCCAAGTGCCATCCCAAGTACGGCAGGCAAGATGAACAGAATGAACAGAATGAATCAGTTTTGTTCCCATCGCTGCCACCCCTTCTATTTCATTATTTGTTCAGCGACGGCCATCCATTCGTCATTGGCTTTGTCTGAGCAGAAATCAGTCGAGTCCCAGCACGAGGGTTGTGACAACCACGATTCCGAGAACCAGGGACAACCAGGGATGCAGGAAACCTGGGTCTTCTGGCGCCTTCATGATTTGTCATTTCAGGAGAGTGGAACCGGAAAATGCCGTGACTTCGCTGGTACCAGGTTACGCCAGATCACAATCACTGGGTCTTCCTTGAGTCTTCCCACCCAGGCACAACAGGCAAATCCACCTATCAATGCAACATCTCACATCTCTGCTTGACTGTTTGTTCTCCATCCACAACGACGGACCACTGAGAGAACAGCTGCAATAAGAGAAAAAGAAACGCCGCTGCTTGTGCCAAGTAACTAGCATGCACACACGGCCATGCTTCAGCTCGGCCGCTCGCTTGAAGCGAAACCTCAGGCCGCTCGTCTGAGACGGAGCTCCATGGCATGGGAGTCATGTCCGTGGCCCTTTGCACCAGCAACCGATCGATCTGATGAGTCTTTTTCAGCGGGAAGGAGGAACAACAGAGCCTGATCCCATCGTTCACCCAGGGACCCTTCGTAGTCCCCAAGCTTCGCAAAGCCCAAGGGGTCAAAGTAGCCGAGTGGCTCCTTGGTCAAACCCAGCACATAAGAGTGCTATGTAAGTCTGTGTTCGAAAATGTGTCTGGGCTGAATATTCTGAAGATTGATTCTGCATGATTCTGCTGTAGCATGGTCAATCTGGAAAGCCTGCAATGAGCCGGCGATGGAAGGTGAGCAGAAATGGTGCAATAAAGGCTCGGTGATGCCAATCCTTTCCTCTGAGGGATCAAACCTGAAGCTGGATGCTGAGAATGGGCTAATCTCACTCTGACTACTGACTATGGGCATCGATTCTCCAAAAAGACTAAAAAAGACCACTGGTACCTTCCGGAACCACATTGAGTTTAGAGCCCCAAACAGACCCAACCTATCTAGATCTATCTACCCATCTTTTCCCAGAAACGCTAGTAGGTTGGAGGCCATCACAATTAGAAACAAAGAAAAAGAAAAGGAAGAAACTTGTGCCAATGGCTTCTCCCAGGAACGGCTTCTCTGCATCAACCTCCTCAGGATCCCAACCGTAGCCCTCGTCGCTCGGTAGCTGCTTCCTTTTTGGGCAAGGTCGATCGGAAACATCGTTTGTGCCAGTCGTTTGTGCGCTCATCTTCCTCCGAAACGGAGTGGAAATCAAGGTGCAACATGGTAGTCGGGTACACATGGTTGCGATGCCAAGCCGAATAGACGACAATTAATACACACCAGCCGAGCATCAAATCAAACTTTTTTCGTTCAAGCGTGTCCTCCGAGGTAGGAATTCGCACCGCCAAGACTCAACAAACTTCTTCACATCATTAACTCTTCTTTCACTTTGCTGTCAAACAAGGCATGACTCTCACCCTGTAGTTGTCTCCTCTGCATCCGGCACAGCACGTGCTTTTATAGCACTCGTGCTGCGCTCAGCTGAGAGGAGAGCCAGGCGACCATTGGCCAGCTCTGCATTCCTCAATCGATGGACTCACTCACAGAAAAAAGAACTAGACTCAATT
The DNA here is from genome assembly GCA_964035705.1 of Porites rus. Taxonomy (NCBI): domain Eukaryota; kingdom Metazoa; phylum Cnidaria; class Anthozoa; order Scleractinia; family Poritidae; genus Porites; species Porites rus. The sequence goes on along the minus strand of CAXIVM010002985.1, from coordinate 17,494 downwards.
GATGCCCACCAAGGTCAGCGTTAAGTTCGGAAATTAAAACGTTAGGTTCGGAAACTGCAACATGGGGCTCGGAACTGGGCAGGTTGCGTTTGGAAATTGGGAGCGCAGCGCGGGGCTCGGAAACTGGCTGGTTGGATTCGGAAACTCTGGTTGGGAAACTGAAAACGGGAAACTGGAACGTGGGTTTCGGAAACTCCAACATTGCGTTCGGAAAGCAGTGACGTGCTCTTCAAACAGTGTTTAAACAGCTGCTCACATGAATGTCACGTCAATACCCCCCAACCATGCACCCCCACAACAAAAAAAAGAGTTTCTGAACCAACTTTAAAATAGTTCTGAACTCGACAAAAATAGTGTCTGAAAATAATGAAAGTTCCTGAACCTGACCAAACCAGTTGCTGAATGCAACAAAACCAGTTTCTGAACTTTACTTTGTTCTACCGACCAAGGTCGACCATAACTTCGACACACCCTCCATTCAGTCATATTCCATGGTCAATGGAAAGCTTCTCCAGGTATCTCTGCCAAGACTCAACTTTCCTGAAGTCCGCGCTGACGTGCGCACGGGATGGAACTTGCTCCAGCCTTGCCCTGAAAGGCGTTTCAATTTCAATTGTCCTACACCCCTTTAAGATCCTTCAACTAGAAAATTCTGCAGGACGGCAAATTCAATCAAATTCATCACACCTGTTGCACCTGTTGCACCTTGCACACAGCGCAGCAACTTGGACCCATGGCCTTTAAAGGTCATCTCGGCTGGGGCAGATCGCTCCTCCTGCAAACAATCAACAAAGTAATCCCACCTGTGCAGAAGTCGTTCTTCTTACAAATCTTGCAGCTTCCTATGCAGGCCGTGCTCAAGTTCCCTTGATCTCTTCTGGTGAAATGTCTTGAGGCTTGTGTTGAGGAGTAGAAGTGAAACAAAACCGATAGAAAACCCTCTGCTTGCTTCAATGTCTACGTAGACATGGTACCAGTCAGTGGCCCGTCTGACAAATCGGACGCGTCTGGGCCACGTTGACGGGCCCGTCAACCCCCCGTCAGTCCCCACGGAGTCCCACGGAGTCCTGTGCCGGCGTCATCTGGGACATCGACTTGCTGACCGCTGACCAATCCTTGCTTGGGGCGAAGGCGGATCTCAACCGGCCTTTTCGAAACGGTGAACCGATATGCGAGCAGGAACCAAAAAAGAAGGGCTCTTGGCGTGTCAACACTTCAAGTGGAGAGCCCAAGAGCTCGGGCCAGGCATTTCAGCAGCACATTGTTCACACACGTTGATACTGCAAGGTGGGCCGAACCCACCCTGAGGAGACCTCTTGGAAGCCCTTGTCGCCAAGGATCAAGCATGCTGTCCGTCTGCACCCTCCTCTCCTGCACTTTCAAAGATAGCGGACCAGCTGATCGGCATTTATTTTTCTATTGGAAGTTGAGTATCCATACGACACAGGGTGGATCTTGGGTCAAGCTTGGGTGGGACAACGTGGGTACTGTGCTGGTTCCATGATTGCAGTGAACCCAACTCCAGCCACATCTGAATTGAGCTCATGCAAGTAGGCGGGTCGTCAGAGTGGCGCACACTCCAAGCTTGCCTAAGTTAGTAACAAGAAGCTACTAGGTTGGAGGCCATCGCTACTAGGTGCTGGCTATCGCCTAGAAGGTTGGAGTCCATCGCTATTAGGTTGGAGGCCATTACTAGTAGCTACTAGTAACAAGGGGCATCGCTATACCGATGATCTTCCCTTGTCCCAAATTAGATCTGTAGTCCCAGCAGTCCTCATCACGGAAACGCCGTGCTACACGAACCTTTCGCAGCTGCTGCGCCACTGCCACTAGGGCACCAGCAGCAAGCACAGGACCTCGCAGATCCTGACCCCAGCGCCGTTGGGGATCCATTGGCATCGTTCAGAACTCAAATCCTACCCGTCCAACCCATCCGCATTTCCTCCCTTGTGAGCCATTCCATCGCTATTAGGTTGGAGGCCATCGCTAGTAGGGTGGAGGCCATCACGTTGGAGGCCGTTTCGCTTGCTCCTTGTAGCCGCTGGAGGCTCCAGCTCCATGTCTGGTCGGTGGGTTCTGAGATGCTGCCGGAGACCCAACCTGGCGTGGAATGAGAAGAAAGAAGGGCACTTCACCATCTTCACCATGGAACCCCGGAACGGGTTTGGCTTCCGCAGAGATCGTAGATAATGATAAACCTTCACTCCCTCCAATTCTCTTCCCTTTCCCATGTTGTTCCCCTTCCTTTCCTTCCCTGTCCTGTTCCTTCTGTTCCTTCCATTGTTCCTTCCTTTTCTCTTCAACCTTTCCCTCCTTGTCCTTCCAAATTCTTTCTCCCTTCCCCTTTTTGCGCTGCTTGTCGGGAGGCCAGCGCGGATGTCAGTGTTTCTGCTCAATCTTCACTCTTGTGGCAACATCACTTTGTCATACGTTGTCTATGATGCATCCCTCGTCCCTCACGTCCCTCACTCACCTGCACAAAAGCGCCGCTTGAGCCGCTTGAGGGCACCAGAACCCAGCTCTCCATGGCGATCGTCGAGACGATCGCCCCAACCCGTTTGGAGTGCGATCGCAAGCTACGGCAGGGAGTCGGTCCAATGACAACGACAGGTCATACATGCGTTCGATATGTAAGAGGTGCATCAAAGGACAAACTATCCACACCCCTTACTACAGTAGCAGACTGTTTGTTGCACGTTTCTCGATTCCTCCAACCCTTACATCCTTTCCAATCAAATATCCTAGCGGGTATCGCGATTCGTGGTACAGAGCGTCTCCAAGGTGTCCCACAGTGGGACGGCTCTCCGCCATCGGGCCACTCGATCGGGGTCCTCTCAGGGACGCGCTTTTGGTCCGCTCGGTGGAAGGTTCTCAGCATTGACTCCATGATCGCTTCTTTGGACAATCGTTTTCTACTCGTGTTGCGCTTGCCAATGATCTTACAGACGATCTTGCATGTCACAAGAACAGCCTGGGCTGAACTCTTTGCAGGTTTCGTGATCGGAGCCTTTTTGAGGGGTGCAAGTACAACCAACAAACCTCAATCCGCAGATGCTTCTCCTGCCGGCAGTTGCGTTTTTCCCGCAAGTAGAGCACCTCCTCTGCGTTGCTTTCGTTCTCTTCAAACAGAAACCCATGGTGAGCGACCATTGAAAGGGAAACCCCAATGATCGTCAGTTTATCGTGTCATCAATCAAATCCTTTTGAGATCTTCTCCGCAGATACAGGTGCATGTCGACATGGCTCTTTCGGGTCGCTTGCGTCCGTCATCCTCACTCTCACCGCTCCTCCGCGGCATTGTATTTGAAGCGCCAGGAGGGGATATGTCCCTCCGGCATCTTCGTACACCTGGAGCGTCTCCGTAGCTGTAAGACATGGGTTCAAAACACGGAGACTCTGTGAGGTCCCAAAAAACGACTCGGTGTGAAGTTGGCAACAAAGGAATCGAACCGACTTAAGAGCTTGCCTGCCTGAGCCCCTCAGCACCACTCAGAGGCGTCGCTTTCCAAGCTCTAAACGGAGATTCCGAATCTTTTGGATTTCGTAGAATTGAGTCTATGCTAGAAATGGGTGAAGAGAAATATATAGTCCTAAGTGGCTGTGTTCTCTTCTTTTATTCAACCGTGCGTGATGACAAAAGGATGATGCAAGACGGTTGAAGAAAGTCTTGTCGGGCTTGAAGCACCTTGCTTGCTAGATTCTAGCTGCTAGTAGTCCCTCCGAGCTCATCAAACTCCATGGTCTTGAGATATACTCAATGCGGCATGCTCGCAAATCTTCTGAATCATAACACTTCTATTGTCACTGCTAGCTGATCATTCAGTGCAAATCTTGAAGACAGCCACCTCTTTTTCAAGACAAAGTCCTAAGTGCAAAGGAGCATCTCGATCTACTTCCATCGAACTGACTGCTCGCAGAATAGCTTAGAAGAAACTGATTTTAATTTGGGCTGCAGGAGAGAGGAAGAGAGGCGCACTGTAAGGTGGGCAGGAAGGTCTCTGTCAATCAAAGCCTTCCGCTTGCTCCCCAGTGCTCAATCAAAATATTTTGCGTTCTTTTGTACATTATTTACATTCAAAATCCCGAAGTCCTCAGCAAACCTGATTGTCCGAGTCACTTACCTGGTCATGTGGTGGAGTCGCTAAGGCAGGAAACCGGAGAACAGAATGTGTCTCAATAGGTCATCACTCGAGCAGCCACTACCAGTAGCAAGCCACTTAGGAGCAACGATTCACAAGTCCTCTTCTGATTCTCAGAAAATATGGAAAATATTCAAACAATGACTAAGGTGACCACTGAGAGACTCATGACTTGAATGTCGCGACCATGGGTCCAAGGTTGCAACCACCAAAGTAGCAGCTGGCTATGCTTCTTCGGATAACAGCAAAAGCACCATAGAAGACCACTCCACATTGGTCCTGTGTTCATCTGAGTTCATCTGTTCCGACTCGCTCGTTCGTCCCCGCAGTTCCAGGCCTTTCATCTCAAAGGCTCGGTCTGCGGAGTGAAGGGGTGAATGCCGAAGGAAGCGAATCATTGCTGAAAGAAATTGATTTCTCGGATTCTTGGAATTTGCATTCTTGGATTCTCGCCTGATCCTATCTTCTTTTATTTCTTGGACAAGGGGTCAGCAGTTCGTCCTTCGCATCTAAACCCACAGCCCTTTTACAACTTGGTCTGCATAGGTTGCAAGACTCGGGCTTAATTGGACCACTGACAAGCAATGATTGAGAGTTGCTTAAAAAACCTCGAGGTCGTGTTTCCGTGGATTCACTGCACCAATTGAACTGGGATATGATACCTAGTAGCGTCCTTGCTCCTAGTAGGGATGGCCAGGTGCCCCTAGTAGCGTCCTTGCTCCTAGTAGCGATGCCAGGTATGAGGCTAGCACAAATCAAACTTCAAGTCTCCTCTGTCATTCCCAAAGCAAAAATGATCCCTCTGTGCAAGGACACCCAGTGGAAACTCGACAGCTGCCCGGGTCGCCTGCCTTGCTGCCGAGGCCTGACGGCTAATTGCCACGTAAGCAGGTTGCTTATTAGATTATCTCCAGGGCAAACCAGGTCACTGGTCCTCCAAACAAGGTCACATGCCAGGAAGCAACAAACCCGAAGACAAAGCCTGATCCATGCCGATGAAAGTACTTGACACCTGCACAAGGCTGCGGCTTGTTGGCATCTACTTGCTGTGGACAAATCACATCAAACCATTCTCCCAGCTTTAAACCGTTCATCAGCGGCCTCCACCGGCTTTACAGGGAATCCCCTGGTCAAGCCGGCTAAATCGGTGGATATGTGGTCGTGTGTTTTCCTGTCGCATGCCAGCAGTACTTCTCTTGTACTCGTGCAAGCACGCGCTCGCCAACAACCTGGCGGTGAGCACCATTTCCGCCTTGTGGCATACAAATCCTACAAATCCTCGCTCACCCCTTCTTGCGGCCTCAATGGCCAAGGGAGCGTTAGCATCCAAGGCGGAGGAGGCGACCTTACTCGATGTCTTTCAGGTCAGGATAGAATTTCCGTGACTTGACTCGCCGTCTGTTGAGGTAGGTGAAGAGGAAAGTCTGAAGAACTCTGAGGAGTGAGCATAGCCAAAGGCAATGCTCTGCTGTGCCAGGTAGCCATACCTGTTCATTCGGGACTCCACCAGGACTCCGAGACCCCTTCCGACTCCGGGGCCCAAACCCTCCACTCGTCGTGAAACCAACCACTTCTCCTGTGCTCGGTGTGACGCTCAGCCACCCTCCCCCGCTGTGCTCCTCACGTTCCCCCTCCTGTGCTCTCATTGAAAATCGGCTCGTTGCCGGCACAGTCGGCGCCTGACATCGCAGTTGGCACAGTCGGTGAGGAAACCACCTCCATCACCGGTGTTGCCTTGCCTTCTGGAGATGATACTGCTAGATGAACCAGCCGCCTTGCCTTGTCAGGAGCTTGACAGGGAAACAGGCGGCCTTCTCAAAGCTCAGTCTGCTGCGGGTGTAGGGTTGGCGGCCAAGGCGTCTCGCCCAACAAAGTCCTTCCTGGCCGGCACGCTGCAGAAAGTTGAAAACACTGCCCGAGCTCAAGTTCCATCTGTTCTTTCCGTCCAAGAACAGAGGTAAAGAGATTACACAACTTATCAAAACTTGCTGGTTTGACTCCATTCTCAGGAACTTGCCACCTGAATGAGAAAATGGGATTCATCTCGCTCATCGGCTCCGCATCTACACTCAAGTGAATTACACACTCTGTCAATGTGTGTTAAATGTTCAACCTTTCAACCAGTGCTTGAAACGCGCAGAACCGGACTAAGCCTTGCTCGGGCTCCCGCTGATTCCCGCTTCCAGCGCCTGGTGATCTTTGGTCATGTCCTTGGTTTTCCCCATCGCTCCGTGGCTCCGTCTGCGCCGTCTCCGAGCGCCGACGGCCGCGCGGAGAATCTGAGGAGACCCCACCGAGCCAAAGGCCTTGAAGCCCTTCTCCAAGCCTTGTTCCCCGGACATCGATTCCGAGGCATCGATCCAACGGACATCGGTTGCGGAAGCTGTTGAAACGCCCGGTGGCGGAAAGACCCCATAGCGTAGCCACCCCAGTCATTCAGGCGCGGCTCTGCTTCCTTCAGGGCATTGTACCTGCGAATCAACATCTCCATGTTCGATTGATCTGAGAAAGAACCTGACCTCCAAAGAAAAATCAAGAATAACATCATATCCAAAAGAAAACTGAAAGATGAATGTGCTACACAAGAAATGGTATCTGCAAAACTAAGGGGACAGTGGGGCAACATCTGCAGTAGCTGGATGGAGCTCCCAGCCTTTGGTGAACTGTAAACAAACAAATTATTGTCATTCATTCGGTTACCTGGAGGCCATGCGATGCCCCTCATCTTCAACATGTCATGTCTTAGAGTAGAATGTAGACCACCACCGATACGCCTTTGATACATGTTGATGCCTTTTGACTGTTGATATGTCAAACAAGAACTCTGATCCTTCCCCCACGTGCTGGGCATCCCTGGCCGAGCTCTCCGGTGAAGGAGACACGCAAGGCTCTGCCTCCACACAACCCGACGGCCCCAGCGGCTCCACGGGGGCTGGTTTCACAGCGGCTCAATTTGGTTTAGGCTCCCAGCATGGGATACCCGCAAGCTCAACTTGCCGCCAGGCATAGAACTTGAAATTGTCCTGGCAAAGCAGCTTTCCAATTCAAACACTGCCTTCAACAATAATCAAAAGCGATAAGTACTGCAGTGATCTGCAATGTCCATCTCCTCACATGGGTTTATCCCTTGACGTCTTCCAACTTAAATCATCAAAAATGAGTTTGATATGTTTTGATCTGTTACCATCTTTTACCTACAGTAGCTAGCAAAAAAATGGTCTGCCGAGAAAATCGTCCATTCCTTCCACTGTCGCTTCTCCGATGTCGCTCCCTCTTCTCCGTCCCCTCGCACCTTGGACCAAGCTTCTGGGTCTTTGGCCAACTCTCCCAAGACCCGACGGCTCTCAGGGCCACTCACCATGAGCCTGGCAATGGCTCGTTCGAGCGCACTGTGAGAACGGACTGCTTGGGACTAAGGCAAAGCACGGTTGCTTGGGACTCTAGACGGTCTAGTCTGTGAAATGGTGTCTTTAAAAAAATAGATTGAGACCCTCGGTTGGTTGGTGGTGTTCACTTCGTACAAAAATCCATCCACGTGCTACTATTCTGCAAGTTCTCTGCCAGTAATTTACGCTCAAATCCACGAGGCTCTTCTGCTAGCCAGCTGAAAGCGATGCAAAGAGCACGTTCCAAAGTCGGCAGTGACGTTCTCTATCTCCACTCCCTCCGAAGGCTTGTGCATGTGCATCCATCTCCAGTCAAACAGTTCCTTCAAGTGATGGCATGTGATGCTCCCTCAGACTTCGAAGATCACAAGCAAATCGAGCAAGTGAGTGGCCAGTCCTGCTCTGGGTAGCTCACTACGTAGAATTTGTCCTCTGCCAAGCGAACCAGCATCACTTCGGAGCTGATCTTTCCCTGGCGAAATGCACTCCCCTCAATGTGCAAACTCCCTCAAAAGCTAGAGGGAGCACTTATCACAACCTGAATGAGATTAGGAAATCGATAGAGATCGACTGACGAATTTGCCGCCCCAAAAGCACCTGTGGCGTCAAGAAGTACGAGAGCGCACAGCGTCCGACATTGGGCAGCCTGACGGCGACAACTTGCAAAGCTCTGTGGGGAGGGAAGTTTTGTCCTCCTTCCAGGTCGTTTTCTTCGTTCATGTTCTTTTTCATGGACATGTTCCATGATTTAGACACATACAGTACACCAGGTGTACTAACACTGAAAACACCGAAACAAAGCTTTGCCCGCCAACAGCATCACCTTGAGTCCTCTTCCAGGTGCCTGTTGGGCACCAGGCGGTCCAGGAAATCCACGGCACCCGGCCCTGAGACGTGGTACTTGGCAAAGGGCCAATAGCCTGCAGTCATCACGTTGCAGTCAGCAAAAGGCAGTGGACTCAAATCCTCTGGTGAATGGCCTACTGAATGGCAAAATATTACGAAAACAAAAAAAAGGTGCAGGTCGACGTGCCTAGGCTTCTGATTCGTTTGTTTGAGTTCTGTGCCAAGTATGTACAATTCCCTTGAAACTGGGTCTGAACGGACAAGCGACAAATTCCACCAAAACTGGCCATTTCTTTACACTCCTTCTCCACCAAGTCCTGGACAAGTTCATACTCTTGAAAACTGCCTGTGTGACTTGCGTGAGTTGCATGTGTGCTTCAGCTCCAAAATAAAGATATCAAGTAGCGTGCTTTCGAGCTCCTGCCTGCATGATATGGAAACAGGCCAGACATGTGATCAAACAGGCCGGGTCTGACGAGTCCTTGTAAATGGGCCGTCTGAAAGAGCCTTTGGAGTTCCCGTGCTGTTCGCCGCTCATAGCAGGATCAAAATAGTTGGCACTTTCCCATCCTCAAGGCCAGGCGAAACAGCTTGGCTTGGCAATTGTTGGAATTATATGGCAACCAAAAACGCCAGCTGGAGCTCACAGATTCATACAGATTCCACTACTATTGTTGATCAACCATCCATTTTACCATCTTGCACCAGAAACTGGAAGCGGGAATCGGCTGATCCTCTCTCCAAGACTTTAGCCGCTTTAGCCCTTAGCCTAGGGGGAATGGCTCAAGCACAGAACAATCCTACATCATCCTACATCCATTGGCCCTCCAGGCCCCCCCTTGCCCCTTCAGCTTCGCTGTTTTCTCTGCCGGCTTTGGGCATCCTACAGCGCCGTGCGAGCCCGCTTGGCTCGCGTCGCGGTGTCCGTCACCCAATCGACGGAACCGACGTCGGGGGGTCCCGACGTCACGTCCGAGGCATCCAGCCGGGCAAGGAGGTATGCAACCTCCACGTCCTGCTGAGGAGTCGTCGAGGAGTCGACGGGGTCGTCATACCTTGCTCTTCGACTTCTTAGTTATTCAACACCAAAAACACGTCCGGCTCAACACCATCTGTTCGCCACAATGGAAACATTGGAAAACAAAGACATGATTCCCCCTGCAGTCCTTGGTGAGAGGCATAATGTAGTCCTGAAAGAGAGTGCCAATGTATTCTGCATTGACCTTATAGGTGGGATTGCTGTCATCACCTGACTGGTTGGCAATATTCTGCGAGAAGGTCCGTGCCTTCAGCACAACTCGCTGGATGTTTCGTTTCTCCACTTCCGGCTTAGTGATAAAGGCCATGAGGCCCTCAGTATCTTTGGCCCTGATCAGCTCTTCCGCCGTGTCCCGCTCGCTGCGGAACTTGGACTCCGCCGCGAAGAGTCCATAGTAGATCCGGGTGGACATGGTCTGTAAGACGTGAACATCTTGTACCGCGGTGGAGCCATAGTTTCCATCATCGCCCTCCTCACAAAGGGATGGGATCATGTTGGAACGGTAGAGCTCCAGCAACCTTTGATTCACTCGAGCTTCTGGAGGAACACGGGCCAATACTGGCTGCCTCTTATCTGATTTGCCCAGAAAAGGTTCTGGCAATGGCTCAAAGAAGGAAAATTCGGTGGGGTGATCAAATCGTCGAACCTGCGAATGTAGACACTCTGTTTGGTAGATGAACCAGTCACCCAAGCATCCGTTAGATCCTACAGATACGAGCTGGTGCAGCCTGAACTTCCCCAGTTGTGCATGCATGGGCTCGTAGACTGTTGAATTGGTCCGATATTGCGCCCGCTCAATGAGGCTAAAAATGATCGAATCCTCCATCCTCTGCAGGAGCCGCCGGATGTTGCCGAGATTCAGCGCCTGCTCTGGATTGCCAACATCGATATCGGCCGTGTTTGCAGACATGGCTCGACCGGCACTAGTGAGGCTCTCAGTCTGTCAAAGGCTGGACCGAGCAAATGCTGCAGAATGCAGGCATTCAGATCGTCATGCCGGTGTAGCAGCGTCGCGTGGTTACCCTAGCCCAAGCATGTGGTCTGTGATTTGGAGGTCCGAAAGAGCACGATTTGGGACAAATTCACTGCCTTCGTAAGCGAGCTATGAAGATGTCTCTTTTAAAAGAAAATGTGCAATCTCTCCTAACCAACAGGGCCGTGAAAAACATGGGTCGGAGAAATGATGTTGGACTGGAAAGAGGGAAAGCAAAGCTCCATGCAAAGGCTGGCAGCCAAGTGGGAACCAAGCTGGCAGCTAAGGCGCCGTTGTGAAAGCCAAATTGGCAGCCTTTGGACTTCAGCACCTCCTGGGACAGTTGAGATGATCTCACTCGACTGGCTTCGCGAGACCCTGTTTCGGCCAAGGAACGTAGATGCCCTGATTGGGCACTGGTTCCACGGGCCTGGCCATGAAAAACTTTGTCAGGTGAGTCGAATGAGTCTTGCAATTTTGGAGTGAGGTGCACTCCACCAGCCTTCCAACCAACAAGTTCTCGTTGGGAAAGTGCACGTGGTTATTCATGCCATAGGTCTCTCTGACCTTCTTGGCCACCCAGTCCTTTGTGGCCCATGCCCCATACCTGCCATGGACCGTGCTGCTTCCACACTGCTTTTTTCGTTCCCTACTACTGGTCCCCTCACAACATCTTCCGCCTGGCAGGATCTGCCTCCTTCAGCTCATAAGGTGCCTCGCCGGTGACAATCCACTCCTGCCAGGTGAGGGGAGCCCCCGCGGAGCCCCGCTCGTGTTGGCCAACGCAGACGAGACACTGAGAGGTATCTGCTTAGGCCAGCGCTGTGGGCAATACCATAAGACCTAGAATGCAACTCTGCGAAGCAAGAACTGAATATATAGTGGAGTTGAGCAGCAGGCCTCTCAAAATCTGTTGAAAAACAAGTATTGAAATAGAAAGAGCAGCCGCTGGGTGTCCCACTCAGCGCAAGCAAGCCAATAGTTCGGAGCAATGTCCCACTCGGGGGCAGGGCCCACCAAGTGGTTCCCATCTGCTGGCCACATGGTGGGGCCATTGAGCACCGTTTTCATGCCTCAACCACACAGCACCCCGTCATGACGCGTGCGAAGCTGCGGAGAGAGGCCCGATCGTTTTCCCAGCACCTCAGCTCAATTGTATACTTGAGTTACTACACTTGGAGCAGCAACCACTTCGTATCTACTTAGTGCTTGAAAAGAATCTTCCAGGTCGACAAGAGGGACCAGATCACAGGTCTCTCTAAAAGTGTATATAAATACAACATGATACAAGGAAAAAGCTCAGGCTGTCGTCTCCACGGGGCTTTGCTGCCTTCGCTTCTCTCCATACGGCGGGCATTTGATCTTCCAAAGGTTGGCGACACTCGTCGTTCTACATGACCGTCGAGAAGTTTGCAGGATTGGAAGTCGAGTCGAAGAGTTGTAGTTTCATCTATTGAAACTACAAACTCTTCAAGTGTCAGGTGAGGGACCCAATGTTCCATCCTTCACTAGTCCCTTCCTCCACTCCGCGCCTACTTCACCGACTTGTGGAAGAACTTCCATGGCACGCTCGAGGTGAGGCATGAGGCGCTCCACGTCGCCTTCGAACAGAAAGTTTGCATACCTCAGAGAAGGGAACCAATGAGATGAACCTGTCCACAGTTCTGCAGTCCTGGGAAAAACATCAGATTTCTTGTGGTGGTGAAACTTACCCATGTAACACCTGAATTTGTCTCCTCATCTGAGACCCCACGAAGGATTGTAGCAGTTTGCATATTGTATTGCCAAACCTGTTTGAAAGCACCTTGAGGATTGCTGCATGACCCTACCAAATTCCAGGTCCTTACAGAGTCCCCTCACCCACCTCTCACTCTTTGGACATGACTTCCCCCTTGGCCATTTGATATGCCCTGTTGCTCGTTGGGCATTCCTGTCTGGCGCCAATCCTCCGGTGCAAGCTGCATCGCCTCCGCATATTCATAGGGGCCAATCCTGGGTGACCGTTCCCCGTCACCCACCCGATCAACGCTATTAACACCCGATAAACGATTCCTTTGGATCGAAGTCCCTATGCCTTTTGCTAGTAGCGAACATTGCTCCTAGTAGCGATGCCAGGAAGCTTCTCCCCCTTGCTGAACCAGTTCTCATCTTTTCATCTTCAGTTCATTCATGCTCTTCCGAGACTCAGAATGCCATCGCGTTCATCACGGACGTAGAAGGAGCCCTTTAAATCACGAAGCACTGGCAGTTGGTGACCGTGCTTGTCATGGTACTCCTCCCAGCTCCATGTGATTCCATGTGCCACAAAAGGTCGGCAGGAAGAAAAAGTGGTACCGAACTCTCAGCATTCAGCCTTCTCAGAACTTACAGTACTTTGTTTAGATGCTTTTAGACGCAAATGGTCCAGCAGTCCTTCACCTCTGGGATGGCCTCGGTGATGCAGTACCTGCGTGTGTACAAATGAAATCAAATTTATTCAAATTTCAGATCCGTTTTTAACAAACTGCTGCAAATCGGCATCAGCTGCGTATGCTGCTCCTCTTTACTCCACAGCTTCCCTCGCGTCACTCAACGGCCCAGGACCCCAGAAACGCCAGGCCAAACCCACCGCACGGCCAACCAGGAAGAAGGAGAAGCAAACCTGAGGCTCTCTGAAATCTCAGCACATAGGCTCTTGGAGCTTCAAGGAAATTCAAGAGCCAGGATTTACCACCTTTCAACCACCCATGAGTCCCATGAGGCCATGGAGTTTAATCATAGGCCATATAGGAGCCCCTGCTGAAATCAAATGAAAAGGGAAAGTTGCACTGCAAGCAGGTCTGTATAGACACTACGTCATTCAGGCCAAGATGCCCAAACTCCTTCTAAGGACCCATTGAGCAAATCCACCTGCAGTAGCCCCAGAGTTGCCTGAGCTCAAGTTGAGGCAAAGCAATTCAGTTTCACTTGGTCTTTTGAACACTTCTCCAACTTGGTTCGCAACCTTGGAGGGTGAAACGTTGTGCTTGTCCCACCCGCAAGTCTCAACCGTTGCGAACGAAAAGGAGCTGCTGCCGTTGTCAAGTGACAAGGGATGCTGCTGCCATCGCAAGAGCCAAGTAGGCGTAGTCCTTAGAAAGATAAAAAGAAGAAAGAGAAGACATGAGGAAAGTCTAAAGAGAAGACAAGGAAAGAAACCTAGCGATGGCCTCCAACCTACTATATGGTTTGGTGAGATCCAGAGATGTTCAAGCCCGATTCCAGTGCAAGCCAACCTCACGGCTATGACCGAGCGTCGGAGAGGCCTTGAAACAGCCCATCCCAGGTGAAGACCACACCTGCCAGTGGCTGTAGCAAAGCCACCACAATGATGAGGGGCGTGGCTGTTGCCTGGACAAGCTCATCATTGGTGAACCTGAGAGTGGAGAAGGCAATCGTGGAACAAATCTGTGTGGAAAGAATGCAAAAATTGTAGTAACAAGAAGCTATTAGGAACAAGTGCCACGCTACTAGGAACAAGTGCCATTCTAGTAGTAACAAGAAGCTATTAGGAACAAGAAGGCAAAAACTGAACTCACTCAGCACTCAGATGGTCCCATGCGATCCAAGAGACACGGCTGGGATGTAGCCTGCGAATGAGGCCAACAAAATACCGGACAGTGTACCACCGATGCCACCCCATTGCAGGAGCCGTCCAGACATCCATCGCGCTTTCTCCTTACCCGAGCTGGCGATGGCCACGGGCACCAGCCCTTGTGCTGCCACGGCAATGGAATCCAAGGCGAACAAAGCAAAGTACCAAACTCGAAGTCCAACCTCAGGTGGATGCCAAACAACTTTGTGGAAGCAAGGCCAAGCGAACAACAAGAACTAACCAATCTGGATGCCAAGAAATGCAATCTGCAATTTGCACTAGTATATACATGTGACTGCGCTTCACCGCAAACACAAACCAGGCTGCACCTGTGAACAGCGTCAGAAACGCTATTCTGAATCTGGGGTTTCCCCGTGAAAAAGGAAAGGGTGGAGTCTGCTAGACTTGGACTACAGAAAAGCATCCCGACATCGAAAAGGAACCTTTAAAAAGCATTAAAAAATCAAAATTTGTATTCAAACAAAAGTTCTGAATTGCTCCTTGTAGTGTGTTTTCCTTGAAGCTTGCCCTACGCTGCTTTTTAACCGATGGATTTCGGTTCCCCACCCTTTGCTTCCATCCTTCGCACCTGGTGTGCTGCAGCAGCCAACCCATTGGTGTCCAGGGCCACGACCGTCTTGGTCAGTTGCAGCAACACTGCTTGGAGGGAAAGCGTCCGAATGAGCTGTGAGAGGCTCCCGATGATCAGCGGCTGGAGCTCCTGGTCGTCACGTCACATGCGACTTTAAGACGTCATAAATGGCCTCCAACCTATAAGCGATGGCCTCCAACCTAATAGCAACAGTCTCCAACCATAATAGCCATGGCCTCCAACCTATAAGCGATGGCCTCCAACCTAATAGCAACAGTCTCCAACCATAATAGCCATGGCCTCCAACCTATAAGCGATGGCCTCCAACCTAATAGCAACAGTCTCCAACCATAATAGCCATGGCCTCCAACCTATAAGCGATGGCCTCCAACCTAATAGCAACAGTCTCCAACCATAATAGACATGGCCTCCAACCTATAAGCGATGACCTCCAACCTAATAGCAACAGTCTCCAACCATAATAGCCATGGCCTCCAACCTATAAGCGATGGCCTCCAACCTAATAGCAACAGTCTCCAACCATAATAGCCATGGCCTCCAACCTATAAGCGATGGCCTCCAACCTAATAGCAACAGTCTCCAACCATAATAGCCATGGCCTCCAACCTATAAGCGATGGCCTCCAACCTAATAGCAACAGTCTCCAACCATAATAGCCATGGCCTCCAACCTATAAGCGATGGCCTCCAACCTAATAGCAACAGTCTCCAACCATAATGGCCATGGCCTCCAACCTATAAGCGATGGCCTCCAACCTAATAGCAACAGTCTCCAACCATAATAGCCATGGCCTCCAACCTATAAGCGATGGCCTCCAACCTAATAGCAACAGTCTCCAACCATAATAGCCATGGCCTCCAACCTATAAGCGATGGCCTCCAACCTAATAGCAACAGTCTCCAACCATAATAGCCATGGCCTCCAACCTATAAGCGATGGCCTCCAACCTAATAGCAACAGTCTCCAACCATAATAGCCATGGCCTCCAACCTATAAGCGATGGCCTCCAACCTAATAGCAACAGTCTCCAACCATAATAGCCATGGCCTCCAACCTATAAGCGATGGCCTCCAACCTAATAGCAACAGTCTCCAACCATAATAGCCATGGCCTCCAACCTATAAGCGATGGCCTCCAACCTAATAGCAACAGTCTCCAACCATAATAGCCATGGCCTCCAACCTATAAGCGATGGCCTCCAACCTAATAGCAACAGTCTCCAACCATAATAGCCATGGCCTCCAACCTATAAGCGATGGCCTCCAACCTAATAGCAACAGTCTCCAACCATAATAGCCATGGCCTCCAACCTATAAGCGATGGCCTCCAACCTAATAGCAACAGTCTCCAACCATAATAGACATGGCCTCCAACCTATAAGCGATGGCCTCCAACCTAATAGCAACAGTCTCCAACCATAATAGCCATGGCCTCCAACCTATAAGCGATGGCCTCCAACCTAATAGCAACAGTCTCCAACCATAATAGCCATGGCCTCCAACCTATAAGCGATGGCCTCCAACCTAATAGCAACAGTCTCCAACCATAATAGCCATGGCCTCCAACCTATAAGCGATGGCCTCCAACCTAATAGCAACAGTCTCCAACCATAATAGCCATGGCCTCCAACCTATAAGCGATGGCCTCCAACCTAATAGCAACAGTCTCCAACCATAATAGCCATGGCCTCCAACCTATAAGCGATGGCCTCCAACCTAATAGCAACAGTCTCCAACCATAATAGCCATGGCCTCCAACCTATAAGCGATGGCCTCCAACCTGATAGCAACAGTCTCCAACCATAATAGCCATGGCCTCCAACCTATAAGCGATGGCCTCCAACCTAATAGCAACAGTCTCCAACCATAATAGCCATGGCCTCCAACCTATAAGCGATGGCCTCCAACCTAATAGCAACAGTCTCCAACCATAATAGCCATGGCCTCCAACCTATAAGCGATGGCCTCCAACCTAATAGAGTCTCCAACCATAATAGCCATGGCCTCCAACCTATAAGCGATGGCCTCCAACCTAATAGCAACAGTCTCCAACCATAATAGCGATGGCCTCCAACCTATAAGCGATGGCCTCCAACCTAATAGCAACAGTCTCCAACCTAATAGCCATGGCCTCCAACCTATAAGCGATGGCCTCCAACCTAATAGCAACAGTCTCCAACCATAATAGCCATGGCCTCCAACCTATAAGCGATGGCCTCCAACCTATAAGCGATGGCCTCCAACCTAATAGCAACAGTCTCCAACCATAATAGACATGGCCTCCAACCTATAAGCGATGGCCTCCAACATAATAGCAACAGTCTCCAACCATAATAGCCATGGCCTCCAACCTATAAGCGATGGCCTCCAACCTAATAGCAACAGTCTCCAACCATAATAGCCATGGCCTCCAACCTATAAACGATGGCCTCCAACCTAATACCAAAGTGTCTCCAACCATAATGGCGATGGCCTCCATCCTATAAGCGATGGCCTCCAACCTAATAGCAACAGTCTCCAACCATAATAGCCATGGCCTCCAACCTATAAGTGTGAGAATCCCAAACCATCAGAAGGGATCTCTAAGATCAAGATAATTTTGTTCAAGCTGTGTTCGGAGAACCAGGTTTCCTAGATGTATTTTCCTGTCAGGTACCTTCATGCCATTCGTTCCACATTCCGTTGCCAGACGCCAGATGCAGCCGCATCTTTCGTGCATTCGACACTATGGCTCAAGGCCATGAAGACCATGCGCAGGATCGTTCATCTAGAGGAAAAGAGCGCATTGGTGATTGGGTGGGTTCCGCAGGTGGTGAATCCTAGTTCCTACTTGAGGCCTCTAGGACCCTGTTCACTTTCTAGTTTAGGGTTCTAATGCTTCGCATG
>CAXIVM010002984.1:0-12000 GCA_964035705.1 Porites rus | reverse complement strand
CCTGCGTGCAGGTACTATGGAACCTTCACCCGCACCTTCCTATCGATGTTTGAAACTCGGAAAGCCCAGTTAATGTGGAAGGATCACTGTCAATGGGGAGGATCCGACATTTGCGTAGTCCTTGATATTTCATGTGCAAATTTGTGGATCACTGAAAAAGATCCCACGATTCGCCATGTCATGTGGGCAACGAAAGAACATCACTGCTAAGTACCAACCCTCGGCCTGGAGTTTGTACGCTTGTTCTTCAGCAGACGTGATTCTGTTGGGGGTTGTCCCAAGTGGCAAAATGCGCGCAAGAATTCCCGCGGTCGACCTCTTCAGTGGCTTCGTCGCATAACCTCTTGGATTAGGTCCCTGAAGCATCCTGAAGCACCATGCAGAGGCCGTTCTCGCAAGTACGTCGGCGAGTACGACAACTGAGGAAATACTCTTTGCTAATTGGAGCCCACCATGCCGCGTGCTGGTGGACAACATCAGCGAATGGTTTTCCGTGTTCTTCTTAATATACAGGTGCACAGCTGGCAAGACGGCATGTCAATGTCATTGTTGATGTCGATGTGGTGCTTTAATGTTTTCGTGTGGCTGCTTTGGGGCTACGCAAGATGACTGACTCACCACACTGGAAAGGCGTGACCCAAGCTTGTGATTCCAGAGAATCATTGTCAAACAACAAAAGGTACTTCTTTTGAGATCAGTACTTGGTAATAAGGATTGATGTCCAAGACCTAAGGTTGGTAAACCGGCATGGGGTAGTTCTTCTGCTAAGATTTCAACCTGCCAGCTCCAAGTGAGTTTTGACGGTTTGACGACGAAATTGACGCATTATTGTGTGGCAACCTTTGCCAAGGTGCCTCATTGGGTTTGCTGTGCTGAATCTTGGCCCTACTGTCAAATGCGCCAAACAATCGTTGATGTGAAAACGTTGTATGCAGCAGTCCAAACACTCCAAGAGTCCTCAACAACCAACGAACGCGGTCATTCATTCCCTTTGGCAAACAATTAGTCTAGCATGCTGCTGTTCAAAGTAAGAAGAGGTGGCAAAAGATTGGCTCATCAAGCAAGTCTGTGGACCAACCACGTGAGCACACTCAGGTGGTTCATGATGGATCCAAATTATTCCAAATTTGTTTGTTGCCTTTTCAGGGACCTCCATCAACCAAGATGCTGCACCTCGGAGGGTAGCGCAATGGTTGCTAGTTGATGTTGAGGGTGTTGGAGTTGGGACCCGTGCTGCCATGGAAGGAATGTGGTGAATGCCGTTTTTGTGCAGCAGACAATGAAAATCGACGCTTGGTTGCGCAGGTCAGCATGGCACAGAATATGCCCCTCTTTCCTAATTCGCTCAACTCGCCCACAGGAGATCCACAGATTCAGATTATGGTCCCAAATGAAGATTTAGTCCACGGAAAGCTGTAATGTGGGACCTAACAAATTAGCATCAGCGCCGCTGCGTGGGGAGAGACGTTCAGTAGCGCAACGTAGGAACCAGCAGCTTCATATGCAACGACATACACAAGCAAAAGAAAAGCTTGGGAACCAGGACAGCGGTGGAGGCAAACCAACAAGCAGGCAAGCAGGCTTGCAAAACAAGCCAGCGGTAGGCGACTGGCAAGCCAAGCAGCCAAGGCTACCAGCGATGAAGAATTGGCGTTCAAGCAGAAAGAGAGAGAATTGGCATCCTATACCCGCAAGGCCCGAAACCTTGCACATTGAGCTCAGTAATACTCAGTAACGCATGCACATGGAAATATAATGTTCACAACGCAATAAAAAAAAATGAAAAGTTGGTTGCAAGAATATTGTTCGTCGCAATGATAGACTTCTAGCAATAATGAACCTCAGACCTTAGGACTATGACAGCTTGTGATTAGTGTCTAAAACTGATCGACATTTAAAAGTAGTTCAAAAACTAATTCATTAAATCTTGAAAGAAGTTTTTATAGTTTTATTGCACAGGAGAAAGTTTAGATAAGTTTAGTTTATCATTGCAACAGTTTACAGGAAGTTCATTATTGTACAGGAGAAAGTCCGGTTTATTGTCACCTAAGAAACAGTTGAAATTGAAAGGACATTGTTTCTTGACCGTAGTTTATACTTGTAATTATGTTTGTATATCATTGGCACTCGCAAGGGGCACCCTTTGCCATTTTTTTTGAAGCTGATGTAAAAAGAATTTGACAAAAGGTACTCTAAATTACTAATCAAATTAAACTATAATTGGTTAAATAGTGGTTGAAGATTTGACAGAAAGAGGGTTTCTGTTGTACAGGAGAAAGTTCGGTTTGAGCAGGTTGATGATTGTATAGAAGTGGTACTTTTAAGCTTTTGATAAAAGATCTTGTAAGGGGTACTTTTGCCAAGACTTTTAGACTTTTTTCATAAAGAGTTTGATGGTTTTGAGCTAGGTTTAAACTTGGATGTTGCTTAGGTTAGTTTAAGCTCTTTCCAGATACTATTTTGTCTAAAAAGAGGTTTAAAGTAGGTCTGTTATTGTAGAGGAGCAAGTCCAGTTCATTATTGATGCATACTAAATACGCCACATAAGCTCAAACATGTTTTTTAAGGGCAGAACGTGTAGTCTAGTATTGCAACCTACTAGAAAAGCGGGTTATTGTTGTAGGGGAGTAAGTCAAGTTGACAATTGTATTGATCATATTTCTTTAATTGACGCACCCTCTATTGTAACCTTCGTTTATGAGTTAATTAGCATTGCATGGTTTCGGTAGACAGAAGATGTTTGGAACTGACTCGTGTTTTACTATTGCGATGTGAACATTACATTTTCCGCAAACACTGTGGACACACTATGGGTTCTTACAGTAGTAGTTAAGCACCGGTGTGTCTAATCAAGGTGTTGCACTGGGCGTTTGGCCAATTCGCTGCTAGTTACAGAACAGCCTCTCAAAATATTTTGACCGCGCAGGCTCGCAAAATCTGGTTGGCTGGAGCGGGTGCTTGTCGCGACTGCGCTCTCGTTGTGGTGCCGTGCGCATTTTCGGACATGGTGGTCACTTTTGGTGGCAGGCGCAAGGGAAACCTCGTGTTTTGGTGGTCCAAAGTCGAACTTTCGTGACAGGTGCAAGGGATCGGAGCGGTTGTGCTTCGGGCTGCAGATTTCGTGGCAGGCGCAGTACTTTGGACACGGTGGTGGTCTTCGACGTGACTTTTGGACATGTGGCTCGTTTGCAGGCTTCGAGGCAGGCGCAGCACTTTGTGAGCCTCAAAGTGCGGATTTCGTAGCACACGCAGCACTTGGTGAACCTCGATCTTGGTGACCTCGATGTGCAGATTTCGTGGCAGGCGCAGCACTTTGCGCTTCCCTCCCTCCTCACTCACGCTCGCACTCACTCTCACACTACTCTGACTCTCCCTCTCACTCTCACTCAATGTGACACTCTCGCTCACGCTCGCTCACCTCTAGACCTCACACACACTGTTTGGGGTCTCTACTAAAGGATGAACGATTGGTTGTGTTCAGCTTGCCCGGCTTGTCCGGAGTTGCCCGCAACCCAGGCCTACCCATGTTCCATCTTGTTGGGGGTTGGGGGGAAGCGTAGGAAAATTTGTGTGCTGAGCATGACATCGGGGCATTTTCATGATTGTTTGATGCCTGCCGCAGGTGAAAAACCTCTTTGCGACCATGGACCAGAGTGGCGATTGTGTCATCAACTTTGAGGAATTTTCAAAGCTGGTTCAATCACCAATGCTCCAGTTCCTTTTGAGCCAGCACCTTGCCGAATCCGT
This sequence comes from Porites rus, assembly GCA_964035705.1. Lineage (NCBI taxonomy): Eukaryota > Metazoa > Cnidaria > Anthozoa > Scleractinia > Poritidae > Porites > Porites rus. The sequence goes on along the minus strand of CAXIVM010002984.1, from coordinate 8,253 downwards.
CTTTGCTTCGTCCCCTCTGTCCTCCTTTCTCCCTTGATGATTGGGTCATAGCTGGGAACATCTCGTTTGGTTTTGGCATGAATGTTGTCGCCTCTCTGTAGGGGGCTGCGCGTTGCTTTGCGCATGTTGAATGGAATCAGTTATATAACTACCAATTTGTTGGTTGTCGTTTTGCATTTAGAAGTGACCTTAAGTAATTCTGAGCCGTTCTACTCTAGAGTCTTAAAAGCTGGTTGTAGGGTTGTCAAGGTCACTTTGATCTTCGATGTTTGAACTTCCTTGCTGTACCCCTTTTGTTTGGTTCAGACCGACTGCAACCCAGTAGGTCACCTTCGAACACTTCAAGTGTACGTACTGTAACTTTTCTCACTACCACAGCGTGGCTAGAATTCTGGAGCCTTTCGGGTTAATCTACTACGAACCCGTGTCGTCCGAGAGTGAACATGAATGTGATTGTTGCACAGGTTTCTGAATTTCCTTGGCAATGGTCAGTGGTGTGTTATCGTGAGAATCTCATAACAAGTGAGAATGTTTGTGTGCTCCGCGCTTGCTGAAGCTGGCACAAGTCTTGCAGGAGGTCAACTTTGGGGAAGTTGAGTAAAGTTTGCTAGAGAAGGACGAGAAAGTAGTGACTGGAAGCACGGACGTTTTGTAATTGTATTCCTTGCTGTTGTACTCGTACACGTTGTCCCTCTCAGACCGTTTCTGCAGTAGGCAGCGATCCTGGGGCCATTGTAATGGTCCATATTAGGAATTTCGGAGATCACCGGTCATACTACAAATTATTACATATGTATATTCAGTGGGAGTGTACCCCTTATGCTGTAGATATATATATATATATTTATGCATTTCCTGGAGACTCTCATGTGTTTCATGTCCTTGCTCTAGCGCAAGCAACCAGAGTATGTACAACCACGCTATGACGGTGTCGTCGCAAGAACGCTCACCCAACCATTGATGCTCGGCAGTGGACTTAGGCGGTTCTGGACTACCCTATCCCAGCGGCACTTTTGTTGAAACTCGCTAGGGGCTAGCGGATAGCATGATATCAATACATGTCATTAGCCAAACGTGCCATTTTGGTTCAAGCAGTGAAGATAATAGTTACCTGGGATAGTCGCCAAAAAGATAGAGAAGTTGAGACATAGGATCGATATGCAAAACTCCCCAAAGCAGGTAGAAAATCTGATGCAACATTCTCAAGCGCGGCACAGTTACGGCGCTCATTTTTGAAACCACCGCCTTGAATTCCGGAGCATCCCCCAAGAGCCTCAACGACTTGGAAGCAGGATTCGTTTTGCGTAGGTCTTATCAAGACCCCCCAAAAAAAGGCCCAGGTAGCACTTTGCAGATGTACCGTTTCATGCTTCTCCTCACTGCAGCCATCAAGACCTGGGGTCAATGGCGGTGCGCTTTTCATGTTCTAAAAGAAGGTCGGTTTAAAAGATGAGGCCGAAGCCTGAAGCAGTCCGCATCCCATCATCAGGCCATCAGGCCGCTGTCAGCCTCTTCCTAGCCTCGTCCTTCGGATCCAGCTTGTCTTCCTGATCCTTCCGGTCCTTCTAGTCCTTCTTGGAACGTCGGCGCGGCTGTTTTGGATTCTTGCCGGGGGTAAAAGTTTTAGATCCACCCCCTTGACCGGCGGTGGCCAGAGGAGCGATCAAGGAGGGCGAAACTTTAAGATCCACTTTTGAACCGCCTATCTTGCCCTTGAAAGAGATGAAGGAAACACCCACAATCCATACCCTTTAGTTGCTTCGAGACACAAGGGGTGGATTCCTAAAGTGGGTGAAATTTTAGAACCTCCCCACTTAGCCGGTGGCGATCGCAGGAGCGACCAAGGGGGATTGAAACTTCTGCTTCACTTATGAGCTGGTCATGGGGGTTTCTAGATCAAACCTCTGCTGTCATTGCAGCACGAATGTCCGATCCAATCCGGGTTCCACGTTTCTCGCGGTCCTGCCCTAACAAAGCCACCACTGGCCAGGCGCCGGCGGCAAGCGGGCGGGTGACTGCAAAAATGCTAGAACACATCGCCATCACAGGGTTGAAACTGTAAGTTGACGTAGATTGAAGTTTCTCCTTGTTCTTAGTCTTCAGTGTCTCCAGCTCACGGTGCTACTGACTTGACGTCGCACAGGTTTTGATTGAAGTGCTGATTACGATGTCATTTGACAAGTTCTGGGTGATTGCTTCTGGCAACGAACTGCGCAGCAAAAGTCCAGTGAGATGAGTACGTATGGCGCTTACAAAAATAGGTGTTGGGTTCGGGGAGACTTGGGGGCCCTTCTTTTGGTGCACCATCGAACACATGATTCACGTTTGGAAGTGCAGTCAGTGAGTAAACCCACAAAGGGTTGCAGTTGGCTTTTGGAAAGATTTCGCATTGCAAGGTTGGATTTGGAATACCATGATTTGCTCAGCCTCTTTGAGTTTCTAGACAACGGTGATGGCGAGATCACCCTCACGGAGCGGCAGGGTTGCAAAAACCGCGCACGATGGCAACGAGATACGGTTTCTAGAATTGACGTCAACGAGTGGATGTTGATGAGTTTTGCGTGCGCGGCTGAAATCCACAAATGTTTGGTTGGTTTGTCGTTGCCAACTAACCGACCTCATGCAGGAGTTTTTGGATGGCGCTGCAAAACTCAGAGGGGGAGCAAAGGCTTTGGACATTTGGCGCATGGAAACCAAGATTGAGGCAACCTGGTGATTGATGAGCTAATGCAGCCTGACGAAGCTCCAGCGAACAACGTAATGTTGCGACAATAAATGCACGCGTCAAAAAACTAAGGGTTGCTGCGGTCATTCCATCGGACGCGTTTGTGTCTCAAACGCAGACCGCGTGTGACGATATGTTGGATACATTTTACATATGGGGAAACATGCCTCCAAACAGTTTTTGACAATCAACGAGGATCGTGAAACTGAAACGTGTAAAACACAATTATATTTATATATGAATATTTAATACGTACAAGCGCGGCCAAACACATGGAAGGGAAGGGATCAAAACGCCAAAACAACACGAAATTGGAGGCCATTCCAGCAGCCATTTGTCAATTGTCATATGCATTTGTCCTGCTGGATTGGCCATTCGACCCCCGGCTCTACTTTCTTTGGAAATTCCATCACAATGGGATGTTTTTGTTGCCCTGCCTTACGTCCATTCCACTCGTTTCAACGTGGATGTAATGTATTCCTCATACCTTATCGCCTATCACTTGTTGTCAAACGGTTTGCGACCTGACCCGTGGCATTACAGGACCGCATGTGTTTCACATCATTATGTGTTTCTCGCTACCTGGCAGACTGCTCATTAGGGACATGTGTGGCGTATGGTTTGACGCAATGCCATTTTCCAGGAACATCAATATGATTGAACCGAATGTTCCTTTGTAAGAGTTGTACTCAACATGCTCTCAAATATATAATATAGTACTAATATAGTTATATATATAAACAGCATATAAAACCTAAAAATGTCTCTACACTGTTCTCGAATGTGTAGTCTGGGCATCTGTGGGCTGGACCCATGTCCGCCTTGTGTTGTTTCATATCCGCGTTGACTCTGCTTGTCATTGTGCCTCCGTGATTGGCAATAAGTTTCACCATGGAAACTTTTGTAAGAGGTCTTGGATGGATGGGCGACGTGTCCGATTCGTGTGACTGTTATATACAAGTGTGAGAGTGTGACGGCTGATTTCACAGCGTTTTGCGTTATCACCTTGTGTCGCCATCACATGTGGCGTTCGCAGGGTGGCTTCGACGTGTTGAATGTCGCTGTGCTGATTTGTTAGTGACAAGTCTGAGGTCAATTCGCGCCTTGAGGGCTCAACAATTTGTCGAAAGCGTTCCAACAGTGTGTTTGCCTGGCAGGTGCTACTGTAGGAATCGTGAGGTTGCAACATTTGTCAGGTGAGTGTCGTTACGGCATTTGGTTTGGCATGTCAGCGGCTGCTCTTTCGAGAGGGGCTTGGGTTGTGAAACTTCTTGGCTGTGCTCGCTCTTATGAAGCTTCCTAGCTTCACTTTGCTTTTGGAGGGCAAAGGAGTGTCCTATACAAGAGTGCCCTGCAGGAGTTTCCGGCAAGAGTGTCCTACAAGAGCGCGACACAAGACTGTCCCCGCAAGAGTTTCCCGCAAGAGTGTCCTACAAGACTGCACCACAGCAGTCCCCGAACAGAGTGCCCTACAACAGTGTCCCACAAGAATGTCCAACAAATGCCTTACAAGAATGCGCCAAGAGCCGCAAGAGTGCCCTACAAGAGTGTCCTACAACAGCGTCTCACGACAGTGTCCTACACAAGATCCACAAGAGTGTCCCACACAATGTCCGACAAGAGCGTCAACAATGTCCCGCAAGAATGTCCCAGAACAGTGGTCCACAAGACTGTCCCACAAAAGTGTGTCCTAGAAGAATGCCGTTTACAGGAGTGTCCAGCAAGAGTGTCGCACGCGAGTGTTTGACATGTGTACGGCACCAGCGTGTCCAGTCGGAGGAGTGTCGCACAAGAGTTTCAGGCATAAGTCATAAGTGTGACACGAGCGTGTTCTACAAGCGTGTCCTAGAGTGTCACCCCAGAATGCCCTGCTTCAAGAGTGTGAAAAAACTTCAAACATCTTCAAACAATGTTTTGCTACTTGTATTTGCGTAGACGGTGTTTGCATTCGGGTTCGGGGGGTTCTATCAGGTCTTCTCTTGTAGAAAATCAATGAAAATCATTTCATATTACCATACGTTACATTGGACTTTATGTTGCAAGGGTTGCAGGCAGAATCAAGTGTGCAAGTTTTTGAATGTTGCACTATTTACTGAGTTTTGTCAATGTTGTTTCAGGTGACTATTGTTGCGATGTCTGTTGCAGTCAATGTGTTGCTGAGCTGTGTCCGGTTTTTGCAAGGTGTGTGTTGTCGTGCAACCGCGCCTCAAACAAGCGTCAGGTGTTGTTCGTCGAAGTGCTATCAGCACTGAGAGGGAACGTTGATGTGCAAGAGGCGGGCCTATCTAAACAAGACCTTGTTACAACTGTATTCAGCAATGTTTGCTATTCAGTTTGTCGTTCCATGAAGTTCGGTGCGTTCGTTGCAAATGTTGACAAACCATGGTAGTTTTAAGTCGATTGCTCATGTGTCCAATGTCCCACCGTTTGACCAAGCATTTGTTGTTTCATCCAATTGTCGTGATCTACAGCAACCTGACCCTCATGGCTAGCTACCGGACCCTCATGGACCCTGCATGCGTGACCGTCTCTTGCCGCACCGACCACGGAGGCCTTTGAAGAACAGGGTTTCCGGCATGTGACCTTCTCCACAGGCAACAAGCGCTTGACAACGGTGCAGCAGAGCAGCTCCAAAGAGCTTGCGCTCGACTGAAGGACCCAATGCAATCAGGACGGCTTTAAGAGCAGTCCGCCCTGGGTCTGGGAAGACCTAAACGATTTTTTTCTCGTATGGCTGGCATGTGTAAGATAGGCGACCACTGGACAGACAGCACGCGTGTATCAATGATGTGCAGCTCTCGTTTGTTGTAAAAGCAATAGCTAGTGCTTAGTGTTGACCACCAGAGCCAGATGACCCTAAAGCCAGAAGAGGTAACTGGGCTTCTCATAAGAGACTTTGCAAACACCATGATGCCGTCAGCCGTCTTGTTGAAGAGCCAGTTTGGACAAGTCCAGCACTGACAGTCACCAAAGGTCACCAAAACCATGTGGTTGGTCAAAAGGCTCGTTAACTTCGCGCTTGTGAACTCAATTAGCTTAGCACTACACATAATACCGGTTTCCGGCAAGTGTAACTGAAAAGAAAGAGCGTTGAAAATTGAAAGCGTACTGTTCAGGCAATGCAGTCCTGGCATGTGTGGGTGGTGCTTCTCTTGCTCTCTTGGTGCTTTGCTGATTTGCATTGCACCGATTTGAGCCAGCCAAAAAGGTGACGAAGAACGAGTCCTGCTGTCAAGCCTCGACCAGAATTGTCAGAGTGCTGTCGCTGGACCGTCTTTTTTCAAAGTCTTTAATCCAATCCTGCCCCAAGGGCAGTTGAGGAAGGCTTAAGCTCATGTGGTGGTCCTGGCAAAACTATGATGCAAAGATGCAGAACTGCTTCGGTAGAATTTTTCAGATACTTCTCGCCTGTGTCACATGAGTTATAACATATTCTTAAATGCATTGACATGTTCAAAAAAGCAAAATAATCATTTCGCGAGGGACCAATTTGCCTGAGTGCAGCATAGCCGGGGCTGTTGGAAAAGTGGAATGGAAAGATCCTGATCTACCAAAATCAAAATCGGTGTTTATGTCAAACTTGCATATATTTGCACGATCTTGGTTACATTCCCCTATGCAAGTGACAAGAGGCCAACAAGAGTTCTGTTTCCACATAAGACTTGTGTTCCGTGCCTTTCCCATGATTGAAGTGCGCGGTCATCAGCACATCTCTTGAAGATGATCGGAACATATTAGACTTGCAGATTTCGGAAATGGAATCGGAACACCATCCAGAGCGTGCTAAGCAACATCAGGTCGCTCCTCCATTGGCAGCTGCGATTCTAGCTTTGAGGCGCTTGATGCGACATCGAGTAGCCCAGCAGGTGAAACCATCGGTTGGGCATAGGTTTCAACAAGACAAAGTTTGGGGTACACCAAGGGGGAGAGCCGCTGCTCCGACCAGAGTGACCGGAGCCGCAAGAGTCGCAGGGGACAGAGGAGCCATTTAGTGCTGCGAGCTCGTGGTGCTTTCAAGGGCTATGAGACCAAGCGTGGGGCTCTCAGCTGCAATGACAGCCCGTCTACAGGTGTCCACCACACCATCCAGCGTAGCACAGCTGCAGGTTGACCCCTGGCTGCTTCGGCTGGACATAATGACCCAAGGATACCCAATGTAAATCCAATATTGATTAAAGTATATATCTGAAGTGAACACAATGAGAAACTGACTATGGCATTTGCCTCCATAGGGGAGTTGTCGACATGGCATCCTTGCCATTTCCTTTGTTTTTTTCCACTTCCTTCTTGCATTTATATATTGATAATATCAGTTGCATATTAATATGACTATTTTGCATGATTTCGAGAAGTAGCGTTCATTTGGAGTATCATACTCCGCATGTCGCTGTCGCTCCTCGTGTTCTTGTGTCAGTCATTCAAGGTATTGATACGCAGCCGCCAGGGCCTGATTCCGAAAAGGTACCATTTCGTGAGGTCAGTGTACCGAAATGGACTCCGACCAGGTTGTGGCAGCAAACTAAGCAGCAATCCACTGAGCAATATGAGCCATGCAGAGCCAGCCTTAAGCAAAAGCTCGGGATATGTCAAGAGTTCTTTCCGAGGGGCATGGCACCTGAGACGGAGGTAGATGTACTTGCACTTTCTCAGGAGCATGTGACACTGTCAAAGGTGCAAGCCCAGCATGTGATGAATGGCACGAACACTTGCAAAGTGAATCATTGATTGCAAAAACGGATATTTTTTCCTGAAAACGGAGCTTCCCAAAGTCGGTGGCTGGTTTCCCCAAAGTCGGTGACAGATTTCCCCAAAGTCGGTGACAGATTTTCCCAAAGTCGGTGGCGGATTTCCCCGAAGTCGGTGACAGATTTCCTCAAGAGTTGCTACCTAGGTAGGTTCATTCGCTTTACTGTTTCTGTTTCTTGTTTGATTCCTACTAAGTTGCAAGGTCCCAACATTCCTCATGGCTGATGTTAATCTCCATGAAAACGTCAATGAGAGAGGTCTTGCTGATTTGTTTTCGAGCAAGTTTGCAGCCTGCAAAGTGCAGGACACCCCGAGCGCTCCTAGCACTGCTTTCGTCGAAGCAAACAAGAGTATTGTTGAGGAGCTGTAGTGCTGACGAGACTTGGCTTGCTTCCACACCTCGCTCCTGTGTGTATATATATATATACTGTATGTATATTCAAGTTAGGCGAACACTTGCAGTCGTTGGTGTATGTACGTACACAGAATTCCACATTGCCTCAACCCGAACTTGCTGCAGTTTGACAAGTGGCAGACTGTCAGCACAATGACTCCTGTTATTCCATTGTGACATTAGAGATGTTAATGTTAAACGATAACCCAAAACCATAGCAGTACCAGGTAGAATTAGGGTCGCATGCAGGAGACGGATGATGCTTATGATGATGATTCTGAGTTTGATAGCGATGATCCTTACGCTTCAGAGGAGGACGTTGTGATAGTCTGTGGTTTCTTGAGGAAGGCAGCATTTTCAGGGCGATTGGATGAACCTCCCTTGTCTC
>CAXIVM010002982.1:0-18315 GCA_964035705.1 Porites rus | reverse complement strand
ATCATCACCTTCAGGCTTCTTCTCCACAGCATTGCCTTCCTCAAGGGGTTGGCTATCCTCTGGCTGTGGCTTCTCCAAGTCATGTGAATCTGAGTGCTTGTTGGCCTCATTCGACTTGCCAGCTTTTCTTTGCGAGCAGTATCTTGCTTGCAAAACAGTTTGGGCTCTGACTTGGCTTTGGGCTTGCTTCTGCCCTTGGCCTTGGCCTTCGCCTTGGCCTTCGCCTTCGCCTTGGCCGCAGAAGGCTTCTTCCTTGGCTCAGAACCTTCAGCCAAGTCTCCTTCTCCAGCGGCATCAGCTTGGAAGTCAGCGTCTTGGTCTTCATTGGCGTCCAAGGAGCGGTCATCAGAGCCAAGCTGTTCACGTCGAGTTACCACAGGAGCCTCGAGGGGAAGCCATGGAAGTTGAATAGTTGAAGCGCTTAAATTCAATCTAAGCCTTTCAACTAAACTTGTTTTGACAAACGCTGATAAAGGCCTGAACATTTGCGAGGTCCATGCCATTCTCCACCAATGAAGCCAAAGATGGCGTTTCAGCCTCGCCCTTCTCACATGCCGTACCCACAGCACATTCCACAGCCTGATGAGCAGGTTCCTCTTCCTTCTTGTCATCTGAAGACACCATAGGTTGGTCAACTTCTTCAGCACATCCGGCTGTGCCCATCACACTATCCTGAAAGATCTCCTTGTCACCCTTCAGGTGTTCTGGGGTTTGGGTCCATGGGACCTGGCTGTCTTCCAAGTCCTCGGTGGTTCCTGTCTTCGCATCAGAGGCAAACTGGTCTCCTGCAGGCGCAGCAACCTCACCACTGGGCAAAGCAGGTTGCTCAGATGTGTCGCCTTCCAGCGCTTCCAGGTTTGTAACCACGTAGGATTCAGAAGGTGTGTAGAAGGAGGGAACAACCGTGGGGCTCAACTCATCATCCTCATTGCCCTTCTCATCATCAGAAATGACGAAAGTGTCACCGTGCGAAACAAATCCTTTTGCAGGCGCTGAAAGGCTAGAGTCGTCAAACTGGTAAGGCAGTGTCTCCATTGTGTCAGGCAAAGAACCTCAAGTACATGGTGACCAACCAACAAAGGTCAAAAGGCCTTATAGGATAATACGTCCACCACGACAATCTTGGAGGAAGTATTATCCTATAAGGCCTTTTGACCTCTCTTGGAAAGGTACCCTCAAAGCATTCAAAATCTCATACTCATAAAAAGTTGGTGCTGAAATGGCCAAGATGCTGGAAGATTTCCCACGCGACAGCTTGCGGTCTTCCACTTGTTTCCTGCAGGGAAGGGAAAGGACACCATCCAACATGGATGGTCAGGGTTAACTCCATTAAACACCCAAAAACAAAGGGCAACCCTTTCTCCTGATGGCGTCCATCTTCTCCAATAGTTGTTGCCGACGATCAGTTTCTGGACACGAGGGTTCAGGATCTGGAAGAGTGGCTTCAGGTTTTGGACAAGGCTCGCAAGGCTGCTCATGTTCATTTGAAGGGTAGGCAGCCTCCAAAGAAGTCTCCCACTCTGCTTCATCCTCAGGCACAACCTCGAGGTAGTTTTCGACATCCCCATCCTCAATCATGAGCATACGATCATTCTCTCGCGGCTCTTCCTCCTCAGGTTCACTGGTCCAGGCATCGTCAAGGATGGTCCAAAAGGTTGCGAAAGCGTCATCCTTGGCATAGACCAGGCTTGTTAAAAAAGAGAAACCGGTTGAACAATAACAGGAAACTATTTCCAAGGTGGGGGGTCCGCGTTTGACAAAACAGAAGGGATCGCGAGGTCTTTTTGCTCTAAGGTTTTTCATGACTCCTTGTTGATGAGAGACTGCAGCTGGATGAGCACTCCCCACCCTCCAACCTACCAAAAAAATTGGCAAATTGCCATGAAAAATGATACACGACGGCGCAGGCCGAGCACCCTTGGCCGCTCCGCGCCTGAACTCCAGCGACGAAGGCCATGGGAGAACAGCCGCTTCAACCCCCAGGAGTCCAAATCCACAGTGCCAAGATTAGGCTCCAAACCCATCGTCTTGCGAAGCTCTTCCACCTAGCCAAGTTGCAAGGGCTACACTTAGAAGAATTAGGGTCCATCAAAAGTAGAAAGTCTTGAGGGTACTGCGTGCAATTTAACATACAACAATATCACAGTAAAGTTCCGGGCCTCCTTTCTGATCCGGTCGATGGGGATCACACATGGAACCGGCGACATTTGCACCCACCACCGTGCGACATGCTCCAGGCACACAACATTGTGCTTCATGGCCTTCACTGAAGGCAAGCCCACTTTGTTGTCGGATGGCCAGCGTGTTATCTTGCCATTCTCTCTGACCCTGTTCCTTACCACACGCTCGGCTTCTAGAGTCGAAGCTAGGGATGCCATGGGTCTTTTAAAAAGAGCCAGCACTAAGACACTGAGAGAACCTCGGACCAAAAAGCTATCAATCACCCCGAATGACCAAGACCAAGCAATGAGTAGTCCACTAGAGCACTCAAGCGGAGGCATTTGCAAGCCTCCTCTCGCGATCGTGCACTTCCATCAGAAGCCACGGGCCTGGCCATCAAGGTGTGCATCAAACGAAAGCACTTTCTCAGGATACCACATTTTCCACAGTCCATAACAATTGGTTGCATAAGTGGTAGTCATTATTAGAACATAGAATGACCAGCCAACAAGAATGAACTCACAGTGAAGATCAGTGGAGCTTGCCTCATTCATCAGCATCCCTTTCCAAAACAGCCCATGAGTGTACCTGCCAAGGTTGAGATGCAGTTGCCAAAATGCTGTGGCTGGAAAATGACCGATTGGGGCACAGCTCGTGCAGATCCGGGTGGCCAGGTCTCTGTCGAGCCAAGAAAGATCAGCAAGTGTCACCATGCTTTATGATGGGATTGGAAAACATGAAAAGTTGAGTTTCATATAATTTTTGTCGTTTCATCGAAGAACCATGTTCTTCACCAAACTGCAGCAATTCTGCAGACTCTGGAGGACGCAGGTATATCTTTTGCATTCACATCTCCATTGTATATAGGGGATGTGAAAAATAAAATAACATATCATCATCAATCAACATGATGTGCTTCAGATCTGGTTGCAGATCTGTTGAGACTCACTGGTGAGTGTTCCAGAACATCTTCAAACTGATCCCCACCTGTGACAACCCAAAACCAAGGCCTCTCCCAGTACTTTAAAAGTTGCTGAAAGTCCATAAACCTACCAGGACCCTCCTGTCGGGGTGTCTATTTATAGCCCCTTAGCCGTGATTCGGGGCGTCCATTAACCACTCCTTCAGGGTCCTGGTAGTCCATTTTGGTGTCTTGGGACTGACCCGGAACGACCCTCGAGTGGAGGGACAGTGGCGGCCGACAAAAAGTTCAGGTGTGGTTTCGGCACCTTCTTGCTGAAGGCCAGTTCTTCCAAACTGGCTGTATAGAGCTCGAAGTGGAACTCTTCCTGATTTTGTCGACATCCATGACGTGTCGGTGGTCTGGAATTCCATTGGGCTGGGCCATGGGAACAGTGGTACAGTGAGTGACCACTGACCTTAGAGTGATGTGTACCCTAAATATCGTGCAATCGATCCCAAACAAGACTAATGGGACTGCCATATATGCCGCCCCATTGACCCCCCTGGCACCACCCAAATTGATCGGCAGTCCTCAGGCAGTCCCAGTAGTCGTGTCTGGGTCTGGTAATCCTTTACACGGATGTCTCTGCTTTCGTCTGCGTCCTTTCCTTCCTTTTGGTGTCGGTGTTCATCAATGGAGCCTTTCCCATTTTCAGCACTTCCAGTGGAATTGATCAGACCCGGGGCCCAACAAACCATCAAAGACCTGGTTTTCCGGAGCAACAAATAGTGTTCTTTTTGTGAAAACCTCTATGTTTCATGGGTTTGAGGTTTGAGGGCACCTGGTAGTGGATGGTGAGTATATTTCAGGATGCCCAACGTCGGTCGTTTATGTGAACCCCCATCTAAAGACGTCTTGGGCTGCCTGTGCCATGAAACCACTGTATACAAGTACCGGACTCAGAAAAGGTCTCCGAAATGGTGGCTGAAACGCAAACATCCAAGTGGCACGTGTTCAGCTGGTAGTGAGGTGCTGGTGTAAGCCTTTGAAGTTTCATTGCCTATATACTGATACCTTACAAAAAATAAGCGGATGGCTGCAAATCTGATTCCCCCAAAAGGGTGGGATGTGAACATGTTCAAGACGGTTCGGTTCGAACAGTGACTCCCTCGGTTTCCTGGGAAAAAGTTTAGTGGGGAAACTCATGCCCCCATAAAGGTTATCCAAGTTATCCACGTCGACGGGGTTTCGGACTGTCAAGTGCCTGGTACCTTTTTGTTCCAAGGGCGTGTGGTTACCTGTTCTTGCCCGTGCGATCAAGAATGTTGGTCTATGGACCTTGCTTGGCCATATGCTGCGAATTGGTGCGAGAAACGTGCGAAATTAAAGGAAGTATCAAGAAAACAACTATTACGGCCAAGTGATTTACTGAACAACACGACACACACACACACACACACATGGTAGTATTTGCATGCATTTCATGATATATCATGGAATGGACGGACGCAAACAAGTCCCTACATTCGAAGAACCGATCCCCGATACCCGATGTCCTCCTGATCACGGATCTTGCGAATCAAGCCTCAGAATCACGTCCAAACACATTCGTACGTAATTTGCTAGGGATACGAAACAGTCGTACCTTCGAAGGGGCAGTGCCGACTAGAGGGATCTCAACAGACTGCAGCTCCAAATAGATAGCAGAATGAGTGGGAGTCTTTACAGAAAAAGGGCGCTTGTGACGGCCTCTCTGTAGTGGACAAATCGATAGTGAATTCCAAGACATGCAATGCTTTCTTCAAGGGCATTCCCTTTTCATTCCCCATCTACACATAATAAGGTCAATATACGGGACAACTTTCACACCATATCAACGTGATATTATATATGTGTCTACCATGGGGTGCTTGCGTCTACGCTTTTCTACTTTAAAAATTCATATTTCCGAATTGTGATTTGTCCGGCTCTGTTCTTTGAGGGATGGATGGGCAAAACGAGACCAGCCGGAGACAAGTACCTCACACGGTTGGTGCGCAGCATCTGCTAATGAACGAGGAAAGCGGCATGCAGTATGTCTTTAGTGCTCTGGATGTGTCTGGATGTACACACCCATCCAAGCTGTTTTGGACTCTAGACATGATGCTTCGGAACGTCGATCACAGTTGGTCAACAAAGCGAGTCTCTATTTATCCTTGCGCAGATTCGCTGTCTGCATAGAACATTTAACGCATCAAAAGGTATCAAAGCCACGCCACAGCAGCCGAGGCATCGTTCAGGATCTTTCAGGTGGTTTTCCAAATCGACTCATCCTCCCAACAAACAGCAAAAACGTTGTAACAAAATTCATTTTAGTATATCTTTGCCGCTCTATGATGCAATGTGGCGGAAAAAAAAACAAGAAACACAGAACAAACAACTTCTGGAGGGTGTTGGCCGCCATGTGTCTTGCTCATTCCTCACTTTCTCCCAGCTTCCGAATCGTCCCGCAAAGCCAAGAGGCGAACGAACTCGCGGAAGTCCAAGCGTTCGTTCTGATTCACCTGGGGTGTTCAAGCCGTGTCATGTCTTGTGGCTTCATTATTTTTTGGGCAGGTTCCTACATGTTTTGTAGGTACATATTGCTATACTACTGCAGTCTCTGCAATTTTGGGTCATAGCAGTGGAGCGAAGAAAGCCAGGGCCACCCATCATGTGGAGCGATTCAGTGTAATTCTGTTGTCAGCAGGAAGCAGTTATCCATGATAGTCCCACTCCTATAGCCACTCCTAGACTCCGTCCTGGGAGTCCTTCCCAGGGGCTACGACCCAAATTCACCAACATCATCAAACCCACACAACCCCTTCCACTGAGTTCACCTCCATACTCCACTCGCATGTACTACACCGAGTACTACACCGAGTACGACACCGCCACACGTGCATCGAGTGTCGCTTCACCCGCCGAGCCACGTCTGCGAAGTGTAGCAACTCACGGAAGAAGGGCCGGAACTCCCGCAGGTGGGCGTGCCTTGGTGCTTCGAAGACCGTGTGCCTCGGTTTCGGCCCCAAGAAGAAATACCCGGCTACACTGGAAGACAAAGCTCCATCAAAAAAAACACAGAGTGCCCACACATCCCCCACGCCTCTTCAAAAGACCTCCTATCTCTCCATCCCGCAGGGGGTCCTGTTCCACTCTCTGCATGCTCCGCCGCCTCGGAAAGAGCGCCTCAAGCAGGTCGACCAGTTCATGCTCCTTCCTGAGACCAGTTCAACTCGATCAATCCACCGGCCGACAAAAGGAACCACCGGGCCGGCGCCGGCGCCACCCGAGCGGGTGACCGGAGGCAGATTGGCATTCAATGCTGTAATTAGCGAACATGGCTCCGTTCGTACGGCCAGGAGCCCGAACGTAGTGTCCGATCGCTCCGTTCGTAGCGATGCCAGGAGTCCCTATAGGAGCTTCTTGCTCCTAGTAGTAAGGCCAGGAGCCTATATTTGAAGGAAACACCTCTTAAGGTGCAAAAAGAAGAATCCTGCCGCCATTTCATCTCTCTTCTTTTCCCACTCACTGGGAGCTTGAAGAAGACGCATGGGAGAAGTCAGCAACACAGAAACTCAGATGTCATGTGTCGACCTTAAAGCGCTTGTTTGAGAAACATGGAGTGCACCATTGCCATCTACCGAGGCAAGTCACCATTTTGACATATTTTGACCCAACAACAACATGTTTGTTTTTGCCCGGCAAAGGCACAACATGATGCATACCATCTGGGCATGCGGCATGGATCGGCATGGCCTACAACATTTACACACCAAAACATGATTATATTCCATCATATGGTCCGTCATAAAAAATAAAATAAAACACAACAACAACCAACAACCAACAGCAACAGCAACAACAACACCAAATATACACACACTACTACACACACAACGAGATCAATGAGGTCCCTCAACCGGAAGCACCGGACCCGCGGTTTCTCAAAACGCTCGATCCATGCGTCAGCTCTCCGCTGGCGTCTTTATCGAATCGCTGGAAGTGTCGTCGCAGCTCAGCAAGCTCGTGGGCTTCAAAGAAGTCCTCCGTGAGTTCCGTCGACCGCGACGGAGTCGAGTTCCGCGTAGATCGACGTCCGGCGTTCGGACATCTAAGGGCGCCTTTCTAGCCACCGGACAATCCTGACGACCCTATAAGATACCTGGTGGTACTGGGACATACTGGGACCTATAGGGTCTGTACAGTTTTATTTTTTTGGGGGAGGGTTGACCCTTTCTCAGCCAGATCACGTAGATCAATTTGAGAGGTTGAGGTTCAAATTCAGGCCAACAAAAGCAGCTTCAAGGGTTGACTGCTGGGTTGACCCCCGAGAAGGTCAACCCAAATCCAGGGTTGACCGGGCTGGAATAGGTCAACCCCGACAGTGGCTAAAACAAGTGGCTCCAGCCCTAGGTTTTCTTGGGTGGATCATTTTAAGGGACCCCCTTGTTAGGTAGCTCAGAGGCTGGCACCTGGATCAAGTCTTGGGTCAAACGCCATGGATTTTATCCAGTACGGCCCCCTATCTATAAGATCTTTGAACCAGAAGCACCATGTCTCAAAAGATCGCTGGACCTCCTTTGGGATCGATCCACATGCAGTGTCTCCTTCGCTGGGTCGGTCGGTCGACCGCACCTGGTCGCGCAGGGCTCGGAGTCTCGTGGGATCTGACTTGAAGCGCCTGTGACACACGTCGGATCGGACGGTGGCCAGTTGGTGGGGTGGCCCAACAGGTGTTGGCCCTGATAAGTGGCCATTGAAAGATGTTAAGACCCAATGCCAAAAAGCAGTTTGTTGAATTTTCCACTCGCTTGGTGTAAACCCGGTGAAGCAGGAGTCCCATGATATACTATTCAAATATGAAGTATAGTATAATGGGGGTGGACAGTGAAAAGGCCTGTTTGAAGTGTATATTTATACTTGTCAGGTAATTTCTCTGGGATTTCAAACCATTGCAATGATAGTCTTTACCAAACAACCTTTGTTTTACTAATGATTTTAGTTTACAAAACCAGGTCAACCATCTTTTGAATGGTCTTGGAAGGCTAGGAACTTTGTAGTGTTTGCCAAAGGAAGATTGTGAACTTTGTTGTTTTGCATTGACATTTTGCATGGCAGCACCTCCTCCACCATGCGCGTTGCGCTGAACATCAATGGGCCATGAACCCTTGCACATCTCGTGACATCTCCTTTTTTGAAAAATCCATATCTGCTTTAATTCCCCTTTTGTTTTGCACCTTTGCTTTCCCTTTCGTCCATGAATTTCCCAGCGCGTCCTTTCATGCCCGCGCTGGAAGCAAACGGAGTCCGAAGCTTCATCCACGCCCGGGCAAGCGGAAACACAAACAGGAACTTGTTGGGCGATTCATGCAAGAAATCGTTCATGTTTGATTCGCAAGCAAAAACAAATCATGTCCAATGTCCACTTTCGTTCAGAGTCTTGCTATGTTTCTTCTCTGTCACTTGTAAGGATCGGTGTTTTTTGATTTGGGATGGATTGCTGGTGATTTGCAATAGCATTTCGGAAGCATCTTCTACACTAAAGGCAAAAAACATGAAAAACAAAAAAACATGTTGTTCACTGCTTCTGGGCTGTAATGCTGTAACTGAAAAAGGAGCTCCCATAACTGACAAGGAAGATCCATCGAAACTGCATGGTGGCCTGATGTAAATTGAAAAAACAACACGTTGCGCAACACCATGTTTACTGTCCATCCACAAATCACAGACTTGTCGATGGCATTCTCAGGGGTAGAATCGATCAATATAGCGATCTGAATTTGCGACCGAATCGATTCATCGACCGAATCGATCCGAATCGACCACTCCCTGATTTCCTTCCTCATTCCTTCCTCATCCGCAGCCAGGTGGCTGAACGATCTTCAGGAACCTCGGGACAGCGTCTTGGTCGGCCGGAACCGAACCTCCGAAGCTTCACCCGGAAGTGGTGAACGTTCCGGGTCCTTCTGACCCGCCCCAAGCCAGTTGAGGGCCCACACGTTCTGACCTGCATTGCGAGTTGGGCACCCAGCAGTTCCTCTTCATTTCAAGGTCTCCCTTGTCTGGTGACGACCCATGGAGACGACCCAGCTCGTGGTGGGGTCGTGGTAGGTCGTGGTGGTACTGATGAGACGACCGACCCATGTGGTGAACCTGCGTGCACCAGGAAGGAAACCTTGGAGGAAAGTTGCAAGCCATCATCCACAAGCGCGGTCTGAAGTCCTCTCTACGTACCAAACAGATCGGACGGAAGTTGCAAAGTACATGTGTAACGCACAGGAACCAGGATATACATGACATAAGAATGGACTTGTAGCAATTGCCTTTGTGAGTCTGGGTTTCTGGTCTCAGGGCGATTGGACTGCCAATGACAATTATATGTTTGCTTTGGTCTTCCACCTTGACCAAATAAGTGCAATAGTGTGCATAACCACTGGGGAGCAGTAGGATTCTTGTCGGTGAAGATCGACATCAACAACAACATCAACAACAACAACAACAACAGCAACAGCAGCAACAACAGCAACAGCAACACATGGCTTACACTGGGTGGGGTACCTCAACACTCCACCTTTCCCCAGCCATGGGGAGGCCCCCACTCGCCCCGGTCAAAGAGAGATTCTTCGGATGTTCATCCAGAAAAGCTTCGTCGAACAAAGCTTCGTCGAACCCAGGATTCATCCAGGAATCGTCCTGAAAAGCCATGAAAAGCCAGCAACCTCAACCACATTAGCAACCAGCTCTTCCTTTGAAATATGGTGAAATCCAAACAAATAACCATAACATTGATATCAAAACCATCAACATCCATGCACCATCCACACCCGCCACGCTCACATCAATGCCCGAACCCAAAATCTGGCGACGTGTCGCTGTTGCAGGCGCAAGCCCTCGGGCCGCAGCTCCGGGCGAAAGACATCTTCATCAAAACCCAATCCTTAGATGGCTGCGGTCAAAACTGGGATAGAGCCTTAGATGGCCTTTAAACTAGGATTGCTCTGCGGTCAATCCTTAGATGGCCTCGGTAGTGACACCCCCTGTTGTTTTTTTCCCACCAAGAATGAACCGCATAGACTACCGAGGTCCACCGACACCCGTACGGGCTCAGAAGGATTGGCTCGTCGGGTGCTCACCCGAGAAGGATTGGCTCGTTGGGTGTCAAGCCTTCACATCTCTCTCCCTTCAAAATGGGTGTCAACCAAGCATAACAATCCAGGAGTCACAAGACGAGGTGCCGATCCTATTGGAGGTTAGGGACAGGGGTGCCCCTGTCACATCCACTCACTGGATGGGCCTAGGGACCAAACACCACCCCCACAATGTGACTCCTGGAAAGCAGGTGTTTTCAACCTCACTGGGCCCTTCCACCCAGTACGAGGGCGTTTCGAAAGAACTCCAATGCGCACCTCCCGTTGACCACGCGAGGTGTAAAGAGCGACCTTTTGTCGCACCGGACGGACGTGAAGCACAGGTCCCGCACCTGACGTACGTCGTACGTGGTTTTGGTGGTGCACACACGGCATCGGCTTGGTTCAGCTGGGTGGTGCCGACGAGGAGAGGACCGACCAAGTGGACTTGACCTGTCTTCCTCTTCCGCCACCATGGCAATCCTCAATGACCCACATCTCCAATGAGCCACATCGCTCCCGCCACAAGTGGATACTGCGCCCCAAGTGGCTCTGAAAGGCATCGAACTGATGATCTTCATCCAGAAATCCCAAGTCCAAGGAATCAAACCTTGGAAGATGCCGGGTGGCCGCGGCCGGGTGGCCGTGGCCGGGTGGCCGTGGCCCTGGCCGCCCTATATCAGAACTCGGGCGTTGCTAAGGTTCCATGTCACCATGCACAGTGGGATGTCAATTGTTGCAGGTCATTGTCTTCATCGACAGGTCGCAAACTTAATAGAAATAGGAGAAGAAGAAGAAGCACTAATTGCAATACTACGTGTCATGGTAGTCTTTATCATCCGTGTGATTCTCGGAAGTGACATGTGTTCATCTACTCGTCCTTTCCCGGAGGCCCGCTCCCACGTCTTCGATGTCTCAAAAAAAGGCCTGACTCCCGAGCCATTTCGCTGGAAAATCAAGGCGAACCCTTTTTCATGAGGAAATCAATCTCCACCTCCCAAAGAACAGGGGTTTTGCAGGTGATTCCCTTTTCCGGAGGGCGTCGCCGCCCGATGCCGGCCCCGCCCGCCGATGCCGGCACGACGCTCGAAAAAGGCCTCCGTGGCCTTCTGCCGATCCTGGTCGCGACACTTTCCTCGAAGCGGACGGAACGGGAATGACGCGGACGGAACGCGTGTGATCTTCATCCGATGGTGGTGTACATGGACCCCCCATCTAAAGGACATCTTCGGGTTTGTGCCATATACTCTGAACACGCTGTACTGCTGCCGCTGCGTGATGGTGTGATCTTGGTCTGCTAATGTCTCCACCAACCTAAGATGATGCACGCCCAGGCGGAATCTTTGGAGTGATGAGGTCAACATATATGAGTGTTGTTGTGCGAATGTTCCTATCAAAAGTATATGAATCATATATGGAGTATCTCCGCACTTACTTGTTGCCTTAAAGCCATCAACACTCACGTCATTTGCTGTGGTGAAGCGAATAGTTTCATGAATCTGATGACAGCAAAGTTGCCAAAATGGTGTTTCAAAGCTCTTGAGTCCAAGCCACTTGAATCAATTCCAATCACCAGGAGTCACTCCAGGAGTAGTTTGTAGTCGCATCCGGCCGTGGATGTGACGAACGGGGCACCCACTACCTGTGACTCTTCCCGACTGACTCGACAAGTCCAGACAGTCCGAGTTCCCCCAGTTCCACCTCTGAACTGTCAGAGTATAGCTTCAAAAAGGATCTTACACACTCACAAAACAGGAGAGTATATACAGGAGAAACCAATAACATAGTAAGAAGTTTAAGAAGCATATCATATACCAAATCTCTTTAGGGGTGCCCCGTGCGATCGCACGGTGCGCGCTGAAAACGCTGGCTCCCTCGTCCTTTTGAACCGCTCCGTGCGATCCCTGCGTCGGATGAGGCGGTTTTGGTGCGGCAAACGACGAGACGAGGGTCGGAGGAGCTTCACAAAGAGGGTGAAGTCCAACAAGCCATCGCCATCCAAGTCCAGCTCTTGGACCTCTGTCTGTTTGCGGAAGAATACACGAGAACTAACGGTGAGGAAGGAGAGAAGGATTCTAAACTTGGGATTGGGAATCATGTGGAACAGATTGTGTATGTTGGTAGCAATAAATGATATTGAACAAAGATGACCAGGAGTCACATGTCGGGGTAGCCCTTGTAGCCCCACTTCTTGGCACACCAAGGGGTGACCTCCTGGGAGAGACAAACAGTTTAGGTTTATTCAACGCACTGAGTTTGGGTATTGAAACATTGAGCTTTGCCGTACATGTGGCCAAACGAACATGAAGCAGGAATTTGAACAAACAAGTATAACCAATGAGGCATCTGAAGGTGTCCTAGTAGTCATCTGCTGACTTTCCGCTTGGTTCACCTGGTTCAGCTACTTCCCTTAACAAAAAAAACAGCCAGCTCATCACATGTCCAAGTCTGGCAAACAAACCCTCTTGAACCTTGGTATCGCTTGAAGTACTTGCAGATCCTGGCAGAGCTAAGAAAGGCTCTAGTCGCCCACACCTTTTAAGGTCACCACTCCAAATTACTACATACTACGAGTACCTTCTGTAGTGGCAATGCCATGCATAAGAGGGGGGTTGTTTCCAACAAGCAGTGTACACGAGTTGGTGTAACTGCCGTATACAAAATTTGTATTCATGGCTTCTTCCGCGTAACCAGTGCCCAAACCGTCGCTTCGCTGCCGTCGCTTCGCCAGCACTCTCTTCAGTGGAAGGAACCAAATGCTGCACTCGATCGAAATGGTAGAGATGCCCCAGCCAGCGCAAGGCCTTCCTAAGATCGCGAAAAAAGGAAGGTCTGGGGGTCGGGTTCTTCGTTCTCGCTCTCGGGCGCCTTTTTTTTTGGAGGGAGAAGTCCCGTGCTCCCGTGGTCTTCTCTATAGGGGAAGAAGTGGAGACCACCTGAGCAACAGCTAGTGATGTACTCGGAAGCAAAGCCGTGAAGTCATGCAGCTCAACGATCATGCATCATGCGCAGGACCAAACGTTCCGCCTGCTTCTGAAGCCTCGAATCATGCGACTCACTTTATCTCTTCTGCCCTCTCAATCAGACAGTGGGACTGGCGAGGACTGGGAATCTTTTGTAGCGCTTGCAGACTTCCAAACGAATGTAAACTCTGAATGAACAACCCCCCCATTTGGATATACTGGGATTGTAAAGAACCTCTTCTAAGAGCCGTCCTATGCAGGGGCTTCTGAAATTCAACAGCCCTTCGTTTCGCCAAGCAGATCCCTTCGCTTCGCCCCAAGGCTCTGAAGCGCGGGCGTCGCAATCTCCGCCTGGGACTTGGACCTGATGCTCCGTCGCTCAGCCGAAGACGGTCGGTGGCGTTCGGTATGATGAAGACGAAAGAAGGTTGAGTTTTGGATGTGATGTCTTTTTTGGGCTGATATCTCGTATACTTGACTAAGGCAAATAAGTGAGTTAGGTGCTCGATGAAATCTGGAAGTTGGGCAGGCTTTCGAGGCAAAC
The DNA here is from genome assembly GCA_964035705.1 of Porites rus. Taxonomy (NCBI): domain Eukaryota; kingdom Metazoa; phylum Cnidaria; class Anthozoa; order Scleractinia; family Poritidae; genus Porites; species Porites rus. The sequence goes on along the minus strand of CAXIVM010002982.1, from coordinate 4,596 downwards.
AAACATCGCCGATCCTGTGGCCCATCGACATGAAACTCCGTCTTCGTGTCGGCTGGAGCAACAGCAGATTGGGTCAATGGCTTTGCGGCACTCACCCGCACAAGGTCCCCAGGAAAGAAAGCAACATATTGCAGGGGGTTACCATAATGGACAACCCTACACTGCTTATAGGTCACCATTGGACACCCATTGGAAGCGCCAGGTATCAGCAAAAAAAATATTATGTTTGATTATACTGTATGCGTATTATCTCAGGTGTAGTGCCTGACATACCTGTGTAGTGCCAGACGCAGAAGCTATAGCAGTGCTTGTTCTGACATACCGGTAAGAGCTTGGTCATTTCCCAAACCCTTCACGTCGCATGGCAGCTTCTCCATCCCTTCACCAATGGCGCCGGCAGCTGACGACGAAAACCCTCGGCCGAACGATCGTCCGACGGATTCCGACGGAGCCCAAGGCGGCCGCCCAGGCACTGCAAGGCGAAGGCCACCTTCATTTCCTCCATTTCCTCGTCGGTGAAGCTGTCCCGCTCCCGGATGCTACACGTCCTGAATCGACCCCAAACAAAGACTGCGGTTCCGGGATGCGAGGGCGAATGATACGAGAGGTTGGCCCCGGTGCGGAGTAAAATCCACACATCTGACCCCTTCAGACCCATCATTATACAGATATTGGACAAATACACTAAACATCTCTAAACCAATGATGGTCTGTCTGCAATGTTCTGTTGGTGTTGAGGGTTGGTATATCATGAATATCTGCAGGACAAGCGCAATCATGCACAAAAACAAAAGGGTGAGTCAATCCCAAGATGCTTGCCCTTACTGTCCTCATATTCTTTGGCAAAAGGATGCCAAAATATGCCAAAGCTGAAGAAGAACACAACAAATAAGATCTTTTCAGTCCCAACACAAAACCAACGAACCCCAAGAACCATCCTGGCTCCATGTTTCTATGATGGACACCACCCGATCCAAGGATCAACTCCCGCAGCTCATCGAGGCCTCGAGAACGCGTGGAACGGCGGTCTCCCGAAGCTCACGGACGGGCGGGCGCAGGGGTGCAGGGTGAAGGAGGAACAGATGGGAAGATGGAAGATGATGTTCAAGCCCTATACAAATCAAATTTACATGTGGGGTGTTGTAAAAACCTGTAAAAATCGTGTCTTCTGCAATACCTCGAAACCATATTATCGTTTTTTTCTACTAGGGTAGGAATGCATTAGTAGTGTTAAGGTGCATGCCAATACTAAACCGCTGAGCACGGGGTTATTACAACAGGCCATGTCTACAAATCTCTATAGTTTTGTTCGTCGCCCTATGAATATGATGCTATATCCAAAACGGTTCAAGCCCTACACATCGACTTCGACTGTCTAGACGTTTCAGAATTTCATCGACATCGAAGGTGAATGTACGAACAAAGAAGTTCAAACAGTCAGGTCTCTGACAGTCAGATCTTTCGTCTTTGACTCCGATAAAGAGAAGAACAGGAACCCAGTTTCTGAAGTCACTGCAATGACTTTTCGGTAGATTCATCATAGATGACTTGAATCGTACAGAACAGGATCCGCGCGAGTCCGGTGTCTTTGAGTGGACTGGTGTCGCCTGTTGAGTGGACCATTTGGATCCACGCAACCGCTTTTCGGTGAAATCCTGGAAAGTTGCTGAACTTCACTGAAACCGCTTTTCGGGGGTGGCACTGGGTTCGCTCTAGCTTTTTGGGGCGCCGACGTTGCACACCACTGAGATCGGACATATGAAAGCTTCATTATCTGCTGCGTTTCCAGGATATCTTCCGCATGAAATCATGCGATGATGGTACTATGAAACACATTCTGAACATGGTCATTAGCCGGAACCATCGTTTTTCTTTGCACGTGGTTTCGTTTTCGGATGCCTCCTACCTCATCCGGATGCCAAGGCGCCGGGTGGATTGGACGCAAACAAACACACACATCGATCCCGACGGAGGCTGAAAATGCCAGAGAACATGAGTATACCTGGACCTTCAAGGGGTGTCCAATGGAGGCCCCTTAGTGGTGTAGGGGCTTCCATTGGTGACCCCTTTGAAGGTGCTGGTAGGATCATCTGTTTTTTTTTGTCATGATGGGTCATGTTATGTCCTAGTTTCGATCTATCAATAATCCAAAAAAAGCGCTTTGGAGGCTCCAAATGGGTCACCTTCAGCGCCCAGGTCAGACCTCCGGTGCCGCGGCGCCGAGATTGAACTCCACTTGCGCGAAGGGCATCCCCAGCAGCTGGCTATTGCGCCTGGGGGGCCGAGAGGTGCTGCAGCTGCGCGTCCGTCCGGCGACTCAGCCCCTAACTCAGAGGACCACAGTCGACTGGAGGACCACTGTTGTTTTAGCTGGAGGACCACAGTCGAATAGACCTCTACCTGTCAGAGGTTTATACATCAGATGGGTTTGGAAAGGATTCCAAAGGCCTGAGAGGGAAAGGAAGTATTGGCAACGCCTCTGTTCAGTCTACTATCAAACGGTCAATCAACGGCTAATGTAGACCTTTGATTTATAAACGACCCTAGAATAATGTCACTTTTTTTCCTGCACAGATTTATAAAGGCCCCCAGAATAATGTATTTTTTTTTGGGAGGGGTAGTTGTAGTGGGATATTTTTTATTGTTATAGGTTTCTTTTTCCCTTTTGAGTTTGCTGGGATTTGCTTATCTTACAGGCTTTTGGATGGAGATTTCTATTAAACAGTTGAAGATTTCGATTGAGATTTGATGCTTTTGGAGGCTTTTGGATGGAGATTTCTATTAAACAGTTGGAGATTTCCTTTCATGCATATATCTAACTATAATAATAAGATATAAACTGATAGTTGCCTGACATTATTTAGGGGGGGGCCCTAGAATAATGTCTAGAGATTTGAGCCTTTAAATATGGGTTTCCTTTTCTTTGCCTTTTGATTTGCTTTACTCACCCTCTATTCCTTATTTACTTTTCCTAAGCTCTTTAGTTGTGAAGCTTTCCAAAAGTTTCCAAAAGTCAGTGCACACTTTCTTTATAAAATCCCTTATTCAAAAGTATTGAAAAACAAAAAATCAATCAAGCAAAGGGGGTAGTCCAGCAAGCAGCTTTCTGACATTATTTAGGGGGGGCCCCTAGAATAATATCTAGAGATTTGAGGCTTTAAATCTTTATTCCTTTTCTTTGCCTTTTGATTTGCTTTACTCACCATCTATTCCTTATTTACTTTTCCTAAGCTCTTTAGTTGTGAAGCTTTCCAAAAGTTTCCACAAGTCAGTGCGCACTTTCTCTATAAACACCCTTATTCAAAAGTATTGAAAAACAAAAAAATCAATCAAGCAAAGGGGGTAGTCCAGCAAGCAGCTTTCTGACATTATTTAGGGGGGGGGGCCTAGAATAATGTCTAGAGATTTGAGGCTTTAAATCTTTATTCCTTTTCTTTGCCTTTTGATTTGCTTTACTCACCCTCTATTCCTTATTTACTTTTCCTAAGCTCTTTAGTTGTGAAGCTTTCCAAAAGTTTCCAAAAGTCAGTGCGCACTTTCTTTATAAAATCCCTTATTCAAAAGTATTGAAAGAACAAAAAATCAATCAAGCAAAGGGGGTAGTCCAGCAAGCAGCTTTCTGACATTATTTAGGGGGGGCCCCTAGAATAATGTCTAGAGATTTGAGGCTTTAAATCTTTTTTCCTTTTCTTTGCCTTTTGATTTGCATTCAAGCAAAGGGGTAGTCCAGCAAGCAGCTTTCTGACATTATTTAGGGGGGGCCCCTAGAATAATGTCTAGAGATTTGAGGCTTTAAATCTGTGTTTCCTTTTCTTTGCCTTTTGATTTGCTTTACTCACCCTCTATTCCTTATTTACTTTTCCTAAGCTCTTTAGTTGTGAAGCTTTCCAAAAGTTTCCAAAAGTCAGTGCGCACTTTCTTAATAAAATCCCTTATTCAAAAGTATTGAAAAACAAAAAAATCAATCAAGCAAAGGGGTAGTCCAGCAAGCAGCTTTCTGACATTATTTAGGGGGGGCCCCTAGAATAATATCTAGAGATTTGAGCTTTAAATCTTTATTCCTTTTCTTTGCCTTTTGATTTGCTTTAACTCACCATCTATTCCTTATTTACTTTTCCTAAGCTCTTTAGTTGTGAAGCTTTCCAAAAGTTTCCACAAGTCAGTGCGCACTTTCTCTATAAACACCCTTATTCAAAAGTATTGAAAAACAAAAAAATCAATCAAGCAAAGGGGGTAGTCCAGCAAGCAGCTTTCTGACATTATTTAGGGGGGGGCCCCAGAATAATGTCTAGAGATTTGAGGCTTTAAATCTTTATTCCTTTTCTTTGCCTTTTGATTTGCTTTACTCACCCTCTATTCCTTATTTACTTTTCCTAAGCTCTTTAGTTGTGAAGCTTTCCAAAAGTTTCCAAAAGTCAGTGCGCACTTTCTTTATAAAATCCCTTATTCAAAAGTATTGAAAGAACAAAAAAATCAATCAAGCAAAGGGGGTAGTCCAGCAAGCAGCTTTCTGACATTATTTAGGGGGGCCCCTAGAATAATGTCTAGAGATTTGAGGCTTTAAATCTTTTTTCCTTTTCTTTGCCTTTTGATTTG
>CAXIVM010002981.1:0-24628 GCA_964035705.1 Porites rus | reverse complement strand
ACGAACAGTTGAATATATGAAACCTGTTGAAAATGGATAAAAATAGCTGACTCCCAAATGTCTCTGTTGTCAACCCATCTTCTCAGCCTCCTGCGACCGTAGGGGCTTCGTCGACGACCATAGAGTGCTCGGCGCCCAAAGGATCTTCGGTGCAGCAAAGAAATATGGAAGACAAGAGTCATGAACACAGGCTCAACTCTTCCTCTGAAGTCAGGATTAGTAATATGATGTAGTAATAATAGTAATATGCACAACACCAGTTGCCATGATATGAATTGAAATATCGTGTGGTCATCCTACTTCATCCTACTTCCAGATTTGAAAGGAGAAAGGTCACTCAGCGCCTCAAGAGCCGAATGAGTGGTTTGGGCCTCGCACCATGCGACTTTCCCAAGGTCTCCTGGAGGCACCGGAATTCCTCGTTCATCGCCTTCCAACTGGCATCGCTACTAGGAACAAGAAGCTACTAGGGGCTCCTGGCATCGCTACTAGGAGCAAGAAGGACGCTACTAGGGGCTCCTGGCCTGACTACTAGTAACAAGAAGCTACTAGGAACAAGAAGCTGTTTTTGTGTCCATCATTTTCCATGGCCTCACAAGGACGACGGAGCGGTTTCTACGTCTCTATTTATTTCGACTAGGTTCCCAATTCCCAACCCCTGAAGTTTAAGGGCTTGCACTAAGAGTTGGTTCTAACGGGCTCTTCTTTCGCAAGTTCCTTTCGCAACACTTTTGCGGCTTGCGCTTTGGCTTTCGGGCGCTGAATTTTGTGCAAAAGCACGTTCGCATGCTTTTGTAAGTTTTTCACACATGAAAAGTTTGCGAAATCTATCTCGAATCTTTCACGACTGCGTGTTTACCTACCTTTCGCGATGGCATCTTATACATTCTTATACATTAATATTAATATTATTGTTATCATATAACCTTATATAACCTCACTCCAAATTGTTGCATGGAAGTTTTGGCCGCTGCTCATTTGGTCTGAGATTTGCTCCCTTCGGATCTCTTCGGAGCACACACGAGATCCAAACCGACTTCGATTGGTGCACCGCGTTCTGCGCCGCAGAACGGCGCCGGCAGAACGGCTCCTCCAGCAAGCGCCGAAAGCGCACGGCATCGAGCTCCTCGCGCAGACCGTCACAGTTCGCCTGGAGTCGGATGGGTCGGATGGGTTGGAACCATCGCTCTTAGGTTGGAGGCCATCGCTGTTAGGGGGAGCTTGGGGGGCCATCGCTCTTAGGTTGGAGGCCATCAGACTTAGAACCAGGCCCTGAATTGGAACTGTTCGCCCCGGGTGATGAACCTCTTGAACCCGACTCTGGAGCCAGGCCCCGATCGCAACTTCGTTTGCACTCTGGCCTAGTCCCCTGGAGTCGTCTAGCCTAGCCCCTGTTCATTTTGCCTTCGGCATCTGGTTGGCGATTATATATGAGAGGTAGCTCAAACCGCATAGGGAGTCCGTGAGTCTTCTTATCACCATTTGGGGTCTATGCCTGTGTAGTCCTTCCAATTGAGATGTGTTTAGAATTACATAGAATTACTTGCAGTGCTACACTGTTCCATATGGTGTCCAAAGCTTGAGGTATCTTTTTGCAGGGTTTGTGGAGGTTGACTCACCTAAGGCGAAAACCAACCATCTGTTTCAGTGAACGCAAACAAAACAATCCAAGATTCTTATCTGTCTTATCCTATCGATTTGATCAAATCTCCACCTACTCTACAGTGTAGACTCTACAGGTGGTTGCTTTGCAGCCAAAACTCCACTGAACTGCTGCCCATCAAATGCTGGGCTGGGCAGCTCATGATGTTAAGTTGGGTGTTACATGATGCTACATATCTGTCCGTTTCTGGGACACAGTGCATCTGATAAGCCGGGCTATTGTTCTTGTGCCCGTCCAGAATGGTTTTGACTGAAGAAAACTCGTTCAAAAGGCGGTCCTGGATGCAATGCTCTGACAACTATGTTTGAAAACCGCGAACAGGTTGACAGAATCGTGGGACACGTTGGGGGCTGCAACGCTCACTGGCCACCTGTGATGCCATCCAAACTTTTTGCACCAGCAGCATTACCCTGAGCATGATACCCCACCTGCTGCTAGCAAGTTGTCGACTGCTTCCCAATACTCTTCGGCATGAGTGGCCATAGCTCTGCAATGCAGGGCCTTTTCCAGAATCAGTGTGTATAAACGAGTTTCATCCCTTTCCTTCCCCTCTTGGAGGGATTGACGCGTTGGAAGATTGCGAAGCCAGCTTTCGAGCAGCAAGGAGCGCTCGAGAGGAACAACCTTGTCTCCTCGAGAGGCCACAATCAACATTGGAGAACACCAGATTGCTGCCAGTGATGCTAATGGACCCCTGGGAGCACTGGTCAGCTCGTGTGCTAAGTCTCCACTGTTGGACCAGGCGATGAGTGTCTTCCCAAAGGAATTTGCTGGCTCCTGGAAGAAGAAGCTACTAGGGGCAAGAAGCTACTAGGGGCTCCTGGCATCGCTACTAGGAGCAAGGACGCTACTAGGGGCTCCTGGCCTTACTACTAGGAACAAGAAGCTACTAGGGGCTCTTGGAATGTGAGATGATCGACAAAAGCTGAAGGGCCAGGTCGACCCCACTCTGACCACTTTCAGGCTTCGCTGTTTGGACCGAGAGATGCGGCGCAGGGTGAATGTTCTAAATAAATCTAAGTACGTGGATCTGTGGTGGTGGAACCTTCTTTGGCTTTGAGAGTAAAATGGTGTAAAATGAAAAATTGAAGCTTGAAAACCTAGCTCCTCGTGGAAGGCCTGGCAGGCACCAAAGGTCATCAACATGTTTAATCCACAACCAGTGAAGAATGCCAAGGCCGTGTTGGTGGTCGTGGTCGGCTCACCCTTCCCACCTTGGATGTCTTCGATGTAAGTGGTCTCGTGAGGCAAAAGACCAGCTCCGTCGGAGATGATGCACTTGATCGTCTCAGCGGGTGATTGACGTGTTTGGCCATGCTGCCAGCTTTCATTCCACATTCCCAACAAGGAGCGTGCCATTCCAAATCCACCGTCACTAAAGAAATGGAGGATCACAGGATGACCACCCAGGACCTCCATCAGCTTTTTCGTATATTCGCTCCAACATGTCTTCCCTTCCAACAAGAGCTGGCCCAAAGGCCAGCACTGCTGCACCACGCTTCGTCCATTGCTCGATGGCTGGCTGCAAATCATCCAGGTGGGATCCACCAAAGCCACACAGCAACACCATGGGATTGGTTTCAGCATCATCTCGGAAGGGTAATACTCCACATCTACCATTGATGAAGCCCAGGATACTAAGCACAACTGGTGACAAAGAATTTGAGCTGCACGAGTCCAATTGTTCTTGCTGCAGAACTCGAGCAGCTTCGCAAGAAACAAGACCACGCGCTTGCGGTTCTCACGCTTCCATGCCACGTGGAGGAGGTCTTGAACTGTGCTCTTGAAGCGGACCATTTTGTCTTCGAGTGCTTCTTTCCCACTGTTCATTGAGCTGTTGGTTTCTTTGACTTGTGCCCAGGCCTTTTGCTCCAATTCGTCCAGTGTTGCAAGGGCACCTCTTTCAGTGCCATGCTTTACACTAGGCTGAACACAAAGCAGTTCGGGCAATGGTGTCTCTGCACTGAACCTCTTCCCAGTTTCTCGTGTGTCTGCAGGAACCAGCAAATGCTTGTCTTTGAGCTTCATGCTGACCCATCCCGTTTCTGGCCCCGTTCCTCTGCATATCCTGTAGCACAAGCGCGGCCCTGCAATCTCCACTTCCTCAACAATCGATTGCTTCGCAAGTCTCTCTGCCTTTTCGGCTGACGTCAACTCACGCCCGTCGCGCACCAAGAGACCCCCCTTGTCTCCGCCAACCACCCTCCACAGCCGGCCCATTTTTTCGTGCGAGAAAGACTGTAGACAGATGATGCCATAGCTGAAAGTATAGCAATGTGCCGCTTTTTCAGACAGGCGCGGGGCTCCTTGAATACAACGTGTTTTATATATATAATTGATAATATAATGTTACACATATGTGCATGCTGATACGAGTTTTCTAAATGAACCTGAATTGCAGATGTCATGAGGGATAAGACTGCAATGAAGATTGCGATTTTGCTGCTCTGTATGGCAGGCTTGACTCTGAAATCAAGCTCCTGCGTGCGAAGCTAGAACATTCAACCTCTGGGCTCTCACATCCTCCCACAATCCCGCATGTGGGCATGTCGGAAGCCAAAGAAGGTTTTGTTACGTTGCGTATCTTCAGAATGCACTTGCCTGAAAACAGCCGCCTAAAACCGCAAGATTCCTTTCCCTGTCCCAAGTATAATCAGTATATATCTCTCTTGACTCTTTCTCTCGCCCGCCTCAGTCTGAGTGCCTTCATGTGCAGCATAGAGCTGCTCCCGCGTTTCCAGGAAGAGGCGACAGAGATATTGTAATTGTGAGACCTGAGCCCAAAGCCCAAAGCCAGTCAATAAGAAAACAACATGACAGGATGAAAACGAAGATGAGCCCTGACAGTGCACGAAGGGGATGCTGAAGGGGATGGTATCTGACAAAGACCCTCTCTGTCAATTTCTGTCTGGGAATTTGTGGAACACAATTCTTGCGCTTCCGGCCCCATCGAACTGAGTCATCGACCAGTTCAGCTCTCTGGCGACGTGCTTGTGGCAAGCCTTTCATTCTTTATGCAACTTTCTCTAGACAAGCAACTGCCATGTTGAGCAACTGGTTCTTACTATTTGAACCGCTGCTGGCCTGGATTGATTTGTGGGCCAGGCCTCCACACAGTGAAAATCGGAACATCGGCATCGCGGCATCTCAAACAAGAGAAAGAATGTGGTGAAAAAAAAGGAAGGAAGGAAGGAAGGAAGGAAGGAAGGAAGGAAGGAAGGACGGAAGGACGGACGGACGGACGGACGGACGGACAGAAAGAAAGAAAGGAAGGACATCAGTCATCAGTCTATAGCGTGAGGCACGCTGCCTCGCTGGAGTCTCCCGTGGTGGATAGCCTGTCAGGGTTGCAGCAGGTGTGCCAGCATAGCTCAAATCACAAATCAAGGACATAACGCAGCATAGCTATCACCATACACGGCTGTAAACAGTTTGTCATCCGAAATCGATCTTTGCTCAAGTGTTTCAAGTGCGTCAATTGTGTGTGTGTGTGAAAAGTTCACGTGCCTGCCTTGAGATGGGGCCTCAGGGGGCTTCTGAGCAAGATATCCACCACCCGCAACAGGGGGAGCAACTTTGGCCACGTCAGGGGAATCATCTGATGAATTAGATGATTCTTGTGCTTCTTGAGGCACTGGTGGAAGTGGCGCCACACTTGGCTTGCTTTGTACCTCTGGAGCAGCGCGTTCAGGTTCTGTTTCCTCTGCTGTCACAGAAGGAGATGGTGCCGGTGCTTCCTCTACCTTCACCGGAGGAGTTGGTGCTGGTGCTTTCTGTACCTTCTCCGGAGGGGTTGGTGCTGGCGCTGGTGGAAGAGAGGGCGGCAGCAACGCCATAACCCGTTGGGGCTCCTCTTTGGGTGGCTCGGCTGGTGCAGCAGCCTGTGGCTTGGGCTGGGTGGCTTCGGTGACTTCTGGCAGAGGCGGGAGCGGCTTCGTGAGTGAGGGCATCTGCGGATGCTCAAGCTGCGCTGCAGGCTGCGCTACAGGCTGCGCTGCAGGCTGTTCAGACTCTGGCTGTGGAGGTGGTGGAGGCTTTGCTGCCGGAAGCCGGGTTGGTGGGGCAGGAGCTCGAGCTGCAGGAGCTGCTGAAACTGCCGACGCTGAAGTTGCTGGAGCAGCACCAGGAGCCGGAGTTGGAGGAGCTGGGGCAGGTGGAAGCTTGGAGGGAGGGGCGGGGGCTTTAGGCAACTGTGCCAGACTTGACTTGGCCGCAGAGGCAAAGGCTGATGGAGGTCTGGCCACTTTCTTCCACAAAGCAGGTGCCGACTTTGAGGGATCCTGTACAAAGTGGAAAAGCACAGCCACACACCTTCACAATGCTCAGCCGAGTACTCCAAAACTCACTGAAACTGAACACCGCTCCCCAACATGGTCGCGAGCTGCTGAGCCAGACGTCCCAAAGACCTGCAGCAAGCAAGCTGTCCTGTGTTTGCTTTTCTGAGTGTTTTCTTTGCTGTTTCCTGACCTCCTTCCATCTCCTCTCTGATTATATCCACGCCTAATAGTCCCTTGTTTTATACTATAAAGCATCGAACGTACCTTACCTCGTCAGCATCATACACAGCTGATTTGGGCTGAGCTGATTTCGGGCGCAACAAATGCTTTGGAGCTCCAACCTCAGGTGCTTTCTATGGATCTACGCAGAGCTTTCAAAGTGCCGCATGGAAGCCATGTCTCTGTGTGGGTAGATCGTGTGTCTGTGTATGTAAATGAAAAAACATTCACGCAAAATCCTAAGGCTTGAGGCTTTCCAGAATCAGCTTGACATGTGCCCAATTGCATGCCACGTGGCATGCTCCAATGGAGTCTCGCGTGGGGTCTTCCCAAAAAGTTCATCTGCATCGCCCGTGCCGCCAACCTCAAGCATTGTCAATTGTCTCACTCACGGTGTGGAAAAGCGTTCGTGACCCCAATTTTGAAGATGTGCAAATGTATCAGCTCACAAATACTTGACTGCCTTGGGACCAGGAATCTTGGGGGGGTCGAGCTCAGTGGATATCTCCTCAAGGTGCAAAAGGCAACACCAATGGTATTGTGACGGATACCGCCGTTGTGGCAAGGGGTAAAGAAGTTGCTGTGGGCCACTCTCCTCTGTTCTACTATTTGTTACTAAAGCACTAAATGCGTCTTCATGTCCGCTCGTATGTGTCACTTCCTGCTATCTTCTCGCGTGTTTCGCATGAGATACACAAAATCGGCTTCCTCCATTTCTTTCAGTAGCTTTTCTGCTTCTTCCTCCACTGTCAAGATCTCCTGAACATCTCGTGGACATGTTCTGAAGTCCTGCTGCATTTGCATGGTGCAAGCATCGTCAACATCATCTGGTGACTTTGAACACCATTTCGTGTTGGGAATCTCAATATACTTACAAGGTGTTCTGGGGTTGCAAGCACGCTAATACGCCATGTATAACATTGTATGACTATATACATTATTGCGCAATTATATTTTTTGATAATTGGCAATCAATATCCAGCCCGTTCACTTTTGAAGGCCGGCCTCGCCCTTCTGTGTAGGCGGCACCTTGGCATGGGTATGCGGTGTGCGCCAAAGGATACCAGTAGTTTGGTCCCTGCTCAGATGACGAGAGCAACTCCCTGCTCAGCCTCATTGAGGCTGTAAGAAACAGCAGCACTGAGCGCTGAAAATGATCCACAGTGAAAGACGGTCAAAATTACCTGCATGTTGGAGGTAGGAATGGTGGTTGTCCCATCCCCCAATTAACCCCAAGCATGAGAATCATGCCTCGTATATCTCCAGACATCCTAGACATGCTGATTTAAACATAAGATGCTTTCATGGATTTTCTGCGGATTTCTCTGGAAATTGCAAACATGATCAAACCTTGCGACACTCGTGGCTGTTTCAGTCGGCGAGTTTCTTGGAGCATCACCATGGTGTGCTTTGCCTCGATCAAGCGCGTGGGGGCTCCTTGCGCTGGAGCCTCCAAGGCTCGAACAGGCATCGCTACTAGGAGCAAGGACGCTACGAACGGGGCTCCGGGCCTTACTACTAGGAGCGTTTTTTGGTACTAGTAACAAGAAGCTACTAGGTGGAAACCATCGCGATTTCAACGTGTCTGATTGACTAGATGGGTCCAAACAACAAGGGTCTGTTTTGGTCCAAACAACAGGGCGACTTGATTGACTAGACTTTGGGCTAGAACGGACCTCCGTGTCATCCATGTCTAGTCCAAAGTTGTCTGTCTTCTCGACGGCGGAAGAAATAAAAGGAGAAGGTATGTCGTTAAAGGCCAAAGTCGTCGGAGGTCTCGGAAACTGGCTGCTTGATTTGCATCTGGGGACTGCATCCAGCACACACCACTCACTCAGGTTCAAATGTTGGTACTCTGAGATGTACTCTGTGCGAAAACTGCTGAAGAAGCCTCTTCTGCTGCTTCGCCTGCTGGCGTGGCCTGGCCACGGAACTCGAGGCCAGGCAAACCAATTGCGGCAATCCTAACTTCTGCCTAGTGCTGTCACCTGTCCCACCTATTCCCTTACGCGGCTGTGTGTCATGTGCTAAGCAATACCAAGCAACACCTGCACCTCGGCCGTCGCGGCCGTCGCGGCAATGAGGTCTTTCCAACTTCTCCTCCAAACTGGGCGACCGCGGCGACCGCAAGAAAGCACTTAGACGATCGAGTGAACGCACGTTCTGGCGCAGCGGCGCGTCAGCCCGAGCAGCTCCTAAGTCTCTTGGCTACCAGCCGCACTTGCTTATCCTCATGATCCTGTCACTTGAAGCTTGTGGTGGCGATGAGTTCTACTTGTAGGAGTAAATTCTGCGGCTTCCCAAAACTGCAATCACCCGCCCGAGTCCTTGAAAGGCTGAGTGAGGACTCCGAGCTGTGTCTGCCTTAAACAGAAATCAGTGTCAAGAGTCAAGGAAAGAATCCACATACATCAAGATCTGAAGTTTGGATAATTAGTGTCCAAGGAATGAGGCATTCTTGGATTCGAACCTACAGAGAAACTTCTGCAAAAGGTGCAAAGACACCAGAAAGAAGGTCTTTCTGGGGTCTGACGAGCTCCCCCTCATCCACACAACTTCCATCCGATCCCCCCGCCTCAACAAGTCCACGGTGACCGGGATGCGTTCCAACTGCTCGAGGATCTCCACCAGGGCACTGAAATCTGTGGATTTCTGTTGCAGCTGCTCCGCCAGACGGAAAAGCATCGGAGCTGCTCCACCAGATGCGGCTGAGGCGGCATCGGCGGAGGTGTCCGCCCCTGCAGGAACTGCTGCAGAGCTGGGGGTCTCATCCTGGAGCAACCAACATGGAAGGTGCTGAAAATGCGATGAAAAGTGGTCTGAACATGGTGTGCAGGTGGTGCGCATGTAACTTGGAAGATTCCTATGCTCCGTGGTCAGAACCCTGACCAAGAAAACAGTGTGGGAAAATGCAACACGCCTGCACAAAAACCAAAAGCATAGGATATCTATACGACAACACATATCAATATGCCATACAATCAAAAAGGAAGTCCTTGTCGAACTGCTTGACCACCTCCTTCAGTTTTCCAGACTTTGCGCGTTTGTCTGCTGCACGCTGGGCTCGTTCCAGTCTTCTTTGTACAGCTTCCTCGTCTTCGTCCAAGTCGCATTCCTCATCACTGCTTAGCCTCGACCCACGAGTTTGCCATTTGCCGCCCCTGAGGTCAAGGATGGGAAAAAGTAATAAGTTATTAAGTTATTTAAAAAATGAAGGTGCTTGATCAATACAAAACCGCATCTGATCCCATTTGTTCATTTGCCCTATCTTGCCTCTGAGTCCAGTGCGGAGCTAGGCCTTTTTGAGGCACCTCTTCGGCATCAGCATCACTTTCTTGCGCAGCCTCCTGCACCTCTTCAGGCATTGGTGCAGCTTCCCGGCAAGTAGGTGGTGATGGTGCGGCTTCCTGACTTCGACCTTCAACTTCGGGCACTGGCATCTCGCCGGGCTTTTCTTCAACGGACGGAACGGGCATGTAATCCTCCGCTTCTGTGGCTCCCTGACGGAAGAAATCCGAAATCTATTGGGATGCATGGACACTTGCTTCAAACTACAAGTCTGCAGGCCACCTAATCTAAGGAGATTTGAGCCTTTGAGGCATGCTCAACCTGTTTGCCGAGCACCTTCATCCACGTTTGACTTGACAAACCCACCCTGACTATCAGAAACTATGCCTCAGCATCTTCATCGCCAATGTAGAACATTTCTGGTTGCCCTTCAGGAGCTTCATGTTGCTGGCTGTCAGGGCTTTCTGCAGCCTGCCCCAAGAATTCTGATGATCATGATGATCTCAAACTGCAACTCGGCATTGCCCAGCAGCCCTGCCTCACGGGGCGTCTCGCCCGCCTCGCCTTCCTCCTCTCCTTCCGTTGGCCTGATGCAATATGATCCCGAGTACCTATTTAAAAGCACTATCCAACTTAAAAGAAAGGAAAAACTCATGTCGGAGACCCCTAAAATACGGTTTATGTTTGGTTTTAAGTTACCGCCTTCTTAAGCTACTACTAAACTACAAACATAGGTAAATTTGTGAATGTTGTTCTTATTAGGTACCCGCCTACTAAAAACATCTAAAAACCACCACCAATCGTGCCCCTCACTAGCGCCACGCCGCATTTACACACGCATGTGCACCCTTTCCGAAATGGCATAAAGCGATCTCCAACCCACTAGCGATGGCCTCCAACCTACTAGTGATGGCATCCTCCAACCTACTAGCGATGGCCTCCAACCTAATAGCAATGCCCTCCAACCTAATAGCACTGGCCTCCAACCTAATAGCGATGGCCTCCATCCTAATAGCGATGAGCGACATCACCTATCGAATGTTTTTTGTTTGTTAGCCTGATGAAAAGTTTAGAAGCGAAGAATATCACGATGCTATACGATTTTAATAAAGTGTTTTTGTAGGGAAAAGGAGACCCTTCGATCTGGAGTTTTTCAGTGTGATATGCATTTGATTAAATAATTAACATTTTCCTAGGGGACGTTTCGGTTTTGGAAGCTCGACACCCTAGGTGTCCATCTTTGCGGGTCCACCTATTTTGGGGACCCCCTATTAAGAGAAACGACACCGGAGTGTTTTTAGAGGGGGCTCCGTGTTATTAGGGCAAGGGATTATATAGTCGGTCAGTGTCAAATCCAGCTGGAAACCCGAGCGGGACACCCACAACGGCCAAATTCCTCGTTAAAGCCAGGACGTGTTTTTTGGTGAATTTTTGGCCGTGCCATGGACCGCAAGCCTCAACCCCAAAAGCGTTGTCACAAAGGTGGTCCAAAGAACGAACTGTCATCAAACAAGTCGATTGGATGGAAGATCTTTGGTCTTGATGAGCTTTGGTTTGCAAAACACGTCTGCTGTTTCTGAGCTAAGCACTTTGGAGTTGGTGGTGCTTTCGGAGTGGTCGGACCGGCTGCTGGTAGACGCGACTCAGGGGGGCCTCCCGCCTTGCCAGGAATAAAGGTTATCACAACATGGTGAAAGCAGCAACTTGTGTCAGATGCGAAAACGAAGCACAAAGTCAAAAGGTCTTGTTCTTGTATGCTGAAGCGATACACTTCAAATCCCACCGGGCTCTGCTCATCGCCACTGTCTGCTGCAGCCTTGCACCAAGACAAGGAACGAGCCATCGATCACACGGTCTCTGAGGCTTTCCACATTGGTGCTGAAGCGGATGCTGGGTCTGCGAGCCTCACAAACTCATGGTCAAAGCCAAATGCAGTGCTGAGTGAGGTGGGGGATCCATGGTCCATGCGTATCATACTTTGTCATACCTTTCATATTACTGTGATTTTCTCTGCATCTACACATGCATCTGACACCAGCCCAAACACGGTCAGAAAAATGTTAACAAACATCATAGGAACCAGTTGAACTGGCTTGAGAATTAGTCGTTCTCCACAGGACACAAAGAACCTGTCTGGGATTGATAGTGAGTTTGAATGAGTTTGACATAGTTTGACAGACAGGTTCTTATACAATGAAATTCAATGAAACTCATGTCTACACAGAATTCCTGCTAACTGCAGAGAAAACAATACCTCATCCGCTGGATATGGAACACCGGAGCCTCCTGGCGTGGAGTCTCATGTTGCTTTTGTTCCTCTTCTACCAACCTGAAAGCAGTCATGCAAAGCATTACAAGCGCTACACGTGTGAAATAAGTGCAAGCACTGGTTGTCTCTTGATAGCTCTTGTGTGTTTCTAAGCGGATCGCTTCGGAGTTGGGGGGGCTTCAGAAGCTGGTGCTGCTGGAGGTTCGAGGTCAGTGGCAGCAATGTCAACCTTGGCGTGCCATGCACAAAGGACCAGAACTCCGCACAGCAGTATCAAAGGAAATTGATGCCTCCCCCATGGCTGCGTCCCGCAAGGCATCGTGAGACCTGGGATCAAAGAATCAAACGTGTCAATCTTCCTGACTGCTGTTTTGAAAGTTAACAAAAGTCTGACCAGCTCC
Source organism: Porites rus (assembly GCA_964035705.1). Lineage (NCBI taxonomy): Eukaryota > Metazoa > Cnidaria > Anthozoa > Scleractinia > Poritidae > Porites > Porites rus. The sequence continues at coordinate 12,511 of CAXIVM010002981.1, read as the reverse complement.
CACGCACAATACTGTCTCGTTGACCACCCTGTACACCGCGTGTGAGGACAAAACTTTGGCGTTGCTCTGGCAGCATTTCGCAGGTCTCCTTCAGCCTCAGGTGCTCCTGGTCGCATGAGCTACTGACTTACAACAGTGCATCTGCGCATAATTACTTAGCTGACTATTTTAGGGTGTCCAGGATTCTGTACTATTCTTTAAAGATTACACAATGTTGCCACATGCTTACAACGGTTGCACCATTTCATTGGAGAAAAATGAGAACAAGAACAAGCACGTCGACCACACGGCACCTGTAGCACCTGTTGCTCGGGCCGGCTGAGTTGCTTGTGCACGTCGAGCTGGCGGAGCCGGCTGAGCTGGCGGAGCCGGCTGAGCTGGCGGAGCCGGCTGTGGAGGCGGCTTTGCCTTACATGGCCAATTCCGATGCTGTACACCCTTTTTTCTAGCCCGCCCTTACTCAATTAAGTAGGCACCTACTTAATCATGTAAGGGAGTAAGCTTCTAGCTACTAAAGCTTCTAGCTAGGACGCAGGATAGCTCTCGCACTAATTATATTTATAATATAATGATGACTTTTCTTGGATTGGTACCCTATTTAGAGGTTCAAATCAAGAATGAAAGGCGCTCCGTCGCAGACGTCTCCGTTAAGGCGGACGTCTCTGTTCGTTGGATGTTCGAGCCGCATGGCCATGGCGGCTCGCCGCAGCGGACTCCACTTTCCATGGGAGGGCTCCGGTCCAAGGCGCGGCGCTGGCTGCCCCAGCTCCGTACCTCCCGGGTGAACGCGGGTTGAGGCAACCGCAGCTCCCCACCCGGGCGAACTCTGCACAAAGTTTGAGGCAAGAGCTGAAGCCAATAAGGTGCGCCAGTGCGAGAGTCAAGGAAGAAGAGCATCTGACATATTCCACAGTCGAGCAGCGCGGGAGCGGCCAAAATAGGTGCTTTAAAAAATGTATCTTCCTTTCGTTGTTTTGACTCTTGAATCCCATCTCAAAGTGGATTGGAACATGGAGAGAGATCTTTTCCAAGTCTGGCCTTCAAATGACTACCCAGAAACTATACGTTGGAGGCCATCGCTAGTAGCTTGGAGGCCATTGCTATTGGGTTTTGTGTTTGAGAGTTTGGGGTTTAGGTTCCTTACCTCGAATCACTTTCCTGTGGCCATTCGGCTCTACTTCCCGCCTGGCTGCCAAGAGCAACGGCCTGACCAGCCCGCTGTGACTCCGCTGCCTGTTTCAGGCTTGAAAATGGTCTGGCCCGGTTTGTCCATCCGCTGCAAATGTTACATTCAAAAACATGTGAAACAAAAAATGTGTCTCCACCTATGTTTGTCAAATCTCCACCTATGCCAACCTGCACATGTCTGCAAATATCTTGTGGAAGCTTGTTTATGTCGCATTATCTTTACAGTAAATGAAGCAAGGTCCCTTCAATCTTCAACAATTGCATCAAAAAATCTGCAGAGATGGACGTTGTATTCAGCTGAAACAAAAAGCAAACTCCATGCCTCTATGCTTCGGTGTCTGGATAACAACCGTTCCAACAAACCTGCAAAAGCAAGGCTGCTTGCTTTGCTTTCATTCAAACAAATATATAATGATATGTCGCCTGCAAAGAAGGCATCCATTGGATGATGCCGAGACGCCTGCAATGCTGATCGGTCCTTCATTCGTACTCCCAACCATTTTGTGCAAATTGTCTGAAAAACTTGATGGTCGATCCCTGCAATCTGATGCAAATTCTGCGTTCAATACATGCACAGGCTTGCAGTACCAGCATCTTGGTCCACAAAAACTGCCTCACACGTGGCAAAACCCACTGAAGTCATGCTGTATAGTATAGCAGCAAGAAGTTCTCGGAATCAGCGACTGTATTGCTGTATGCCAAGCTTTTGGAATCCGAGATGAGATCGCCCAGGCACCGTGGTGGACATCTCATCAAACTTAAACTCCCAACCATTTGGGACCTCAGCGGCTCCCTGGGCGCAGCCCCTGTATCACAAAGTCCCGCGGCCCAAGGAGGGGCCCAAGGCTCGAGCAGGGCAAAGCGCGGCAATCTGGAGGGCGACAACGGTCATGACTCGAAAATTAACAGGTGTTGCTTCCAATTATATATGAAGTTTCAGATGCATTTTGAGATTGCCTGCATCCGATTGGAGACTTTGGGTGCATTCTGAACTTGCAGATACATCTTAGATGTGTACTGTGCGCATGTTTCTTGCTACTCCTTATATGGACGCACTCTGCCTGCATTCATCCACCTGATCAGCTCCCTCAGTGTGAGGTGACCTTGTTTGTTGCATGTCCTGTCACGCAGTCTCCCCTTTCCTGTCCTCTACCACACACCTCGTCCATACTAAGTAATCTCCTGAAGACTTTGTGATGCTAATGATGCACTATTCAACATCATTTGCATCACGCGCATCACCAGACCCTCAAAAACATACATGTTTACTACCTTGGCCCACTTTGCAACAACCGCCCCCACACCCCCTATTACTCACTTCGTTCGCCCATGCCATGCCTATCGGCTGGCTTTCGTAATAATATGGAATTATGATTCCAAAAAAAAATTGGATTCACATGATTCCATGATTCTGTGGAACTTCTCCAGGCCTTGGCAACCCAAAAGTGTCTCAACTCTGCAGCCGCAAACCTGGAGCAACTTTTGCTGAGTCTCCAAATGCATTCAACAGCATGCGGTTTGTCCATATCCATTTACCCCTACAAACATGGTAATGCGGATGCGGGATGCATGCGGTTTGTCCAACATGTCTCCGGTTTGTCTAACATAGTCGCTGAGTGATGTGCTGGGCAAAGGCACCCAAGCCAAAGTAGGCGGCAAAGGCCTCCCGTTGCGAGTATCCGCGAGGTCCAACAAAAGTCCCATGGTGTGTTGCGACTATCTGTCGCCTGTGCTGGGTAGAGAGTCACATGATGGGCATGCCTCCACCACCGCCGGGTAGAGAACAGGGAAGCGCTTGTGGAGGACAACATGGAAGATACCTGTCGTGCAAAAATCACAAGCATTGGTTCATCTTGCTTTCAGAAATGCACCAAGAGCTTGTAGCCCAGCTGGGGCACTTGGCGAGCTCCCTTGAGGATCTGGTTCAGGCGATCCCTTTCATGGAACGAACGATCATGGAGAAACCACTTGAAGAGCCTTTTCTCAAAGCACTAAGAAAGGAAGAAAGGATCAAGAAAGGTCTAGAAGCCATGATTAACTATAAAGGATGTGTCTTGAAACGCAAGTCTAACAAGTCAAGCGTGACTCTTTCAGCTCCGAAAATCTCCCGCTCCTCGGGCAAGGCCCGAAGCAAAGGACGAGCACCAGACAAATGGTCGATCTGAGGGGCGTGGCAAGGCACAGCCGCGTGCGCTGAACAACGTCCAGAAACAAAAATTCTGCAGAACAGAAGCTTCCAATTTCATGTGCAGCAGTCTCTGTCAGCTGTGAAGCACATCAGTTCAAGGGAAGCTTGAAGCCAAACAGCATTCCCAAAAAACAAAGCTAAACAGAATCAACCGATTTTGTCCATCCCAACTTCCAGCATGGCCTGGTCTTCCAGAGCTGCCCAGCGCTCGCGCCTGCGAGAACGGTGACCGGGTCGCCATAAGGGCTTGGCACCTCCCTGCTCTCGAAACTAAGAAGTAGATGCTGTGCACATCAAAAAAGAAGGGATGCCCTACATAGCCTATCAGCCACTGATGCCCGATTGATCGGACAAATTAATTCAAAATACCTTTTGTGTGGCATTTCACCTAGCTCAGTCTTGAAATTGCTAGAAGATGCTAGAAGGCTGTGCAAAAAGAATGCGGCCTGTTGCGTTCTCGCATCTCTGCAAAGAAAAGCCGCGATCCAGCCTGGAGGCACGTCAAATCAGGGAATCATACAGAAATCAAAGCTACTAGGAACAAAGGGCATCGCTACGAACGGAGCAAGAAGCTACTAGTAGCTCCTGGCATTACTACTAGTGACAAGAAGCTACAAGAAGCTTCATTGAAAGGACTGCACCACTCAGCGATTAGCTGTTGGCTTGCGCTTCATCTTGCTGCGCAGGTGCTGAAGAAAATCCTTGGCAATTTCACGACTTAACAAGAGATGTTACCGGGGGTAGTAAAGTCTTGTCCCGCAGTTGAAGCTCCAAAATCTGGTCTGGATGCCAGGTGTCGTCCTCATCAGGGCGGGTCCATTGTGTACGACCAGTGGCCGAATCCATGAAGTACCTCATTTCCAACAGCTGAATGGCCTTGATCATCCGGGCATTGATCATCCACTTGTAAGCCAGGCACGTGAATCCCGCTCCGTACTCACAGTCTTCTCCAGTTTGGTGTGTCGACCACCTCGGGGAGACCCTGTCCAGTTTGGTGTCTCGTCTCCATGAGCGCTGCTTCTTCACGGCAGCCGTAGGCTGCGCCTGTTTTTTCACATGACCTATAAATATGTTAATCCTGTCTTTGGCAAGTCCGGAAAGGATTTTCATCATGATAAATCCTGGGATCCTACTACTTTCAAAGAGAATGTCCATCTGCTGTCCATCTGTGTGGGCCAAGGCCCAAGCCCTTCTGGCAACGCTCTTTTCAAGTAATCATCCACCTGCTCCAGGAAACTGAATTGCCCATTCCATCTTGATTACAAGGAACAGGTCGCAAAATAAACAGAGTGGGTCAGTGGGTTCAAAGAACCTCCTCTGAGCCACTTCCACCAATCCCGAAAGCCAAGCCAGCCTCGGTTATGAGGTCAGGCTCTGCCGCCACATCAATGCCCAAGTAGACGCAGAATTGCGAGACATACCTCGACTGCTTCATCGCGCGTGTATGTCTCCCATTTCAAAAAACACCGTGGTGAAGCCAAGAATCAGAATCTGGCGTCTGTAAAACCAAGTGAAATGGTCAGTGGTTTGTGCAGGAAACAGGCATAATGTAGAGGCTACCGGCTACCAGGTTTGCGGATTCCTGTATCCAAGTTATCAGCAAAGTAGTTTTCGGAGGTGTTGCAGTATCACCAAAGGTGCCGTACAGTCGTATTTTGGGGGGATAAGTTCTAGACATTAAGGGGGAATAAGGGGGAAACGTTGGGTTACACTTATTCCACCTTTGCCGGCGTTTACAGCGCTTTGGACCTGCGTATCTATAGAGTAGATGCACATCTGTGGTGTTCGAATCCGTCAACTCCCACATCAGGGCACTCGACATACAGTTCCTGGGGTTTGGTTTGGCCCTTCGGACAGATCTTTGGCAGTAGGCGTATGTAATATATATATACATATTATATATAGATATCGACTGTGGAATATCTGGAATGTTTATTGATCAAATGATGTGATCTAAATTCATCTAAATTCATATACTATTCCCCAAGAATACATTCTTTTGGTGTAACTGCTAAAGTAACGAAGAACGGCTTGGTGCGTGCCGCGATGTCCATCCCGAATCATAAACCACACATATGTTCATGGCCAGCTTCCACAACGGCAAGGAACCCATGACAAATCAAGCCAAACTCGTGTAAGACTGTAGCAAGTGTTCAACCTAGAAAACGGGGACAATATTACCTGCCATGCCTTCTTCAGCTAAAGTTCACCCCTCTTACCCCTCGTGACAGAAAGGCAACTGCTGTGCACAACAACATCCAGTCCTCTTCCGCAGGTGATTTGGAATTTGAAGGCTTGGTCGCAGCCTTCGAGCAAAGTGATCGAGAATAATTTCCCATAGTCGATTCTTGATATTAGTCGGAGTAATTTGTAAGTCAAACATGCTTGTGCGAAGTCAACTATCCCCATGGGCACAACCCATCAGAGTAAAGTAACACTTTCACGAAAAGTCACCCGGAAAACTCTGAAATCCCATGGGCACACGCTTCACCGGGAGTTGTTGGAAGCATGGTGCTTGGAAAAAGAGTTCGTTGTGCTTGCACTGCAATCAGATCAAGCTGTTTGACGGTTTTGTAGGTGCTGGCGCATGCCGAATGACAAAAGACCATGGGCACGGTAATCTTTCACCGTTTCTGTTGGAAGCTTTTATATGTGTTACCTCGTGTGCGTGAGTTGCCCCAGCAAATCCCAACGGGCACACGAATCCAGACTCAACCAAACAAGCCACAATATCGGTGAGGATGACCCTTTTCCAAATTCAAGTTGCACGGGCGGGTGGTTCTGGGCAACTTTAGTCAAGCCCGTGCGGACTTGGTACAAAGGACTGATACATGGGGAATTCCCTCGCAGCTACTTGAAGCACCTTGTAAACTTTCAAGCTTTACCAGCACCTGACCTTGTTCAACATTGGAGAGCAGCACTGGTATGAATAGAGTAGAACTTGTGCTCGGGTACAATCCAGACTGGACTGAGGATTGAAACAGCTTGAAAGTCCCCGCCGCACCTCATCTCCAGGGTCCTCTCCAGCACCTCAAAGCCAAACAGTGCCGCTTTCACCAGGGAGTTTCAGGAGCTTCCCGCTACGTATGAAATGACCTAGCGATGGCCTCCAACCTCCGGGCTCCCAGCGCCGCTTCTCTTCTTTTTCCTCCTGAACTTCCCCCAACGGCCCCAGGGCGGCTGTACGATCCGCCCTCGCCCGCGGAGTCAGCGCCGGCTGGGTCCTCCGAGTCGGTCTCCGCGTTGAGAGCGGTCACGATATCACTGCGCAGTCACGGCGTTGAGAGCCACAGACCGGTCCAATGTCGCACGTGAGTACTGTGGCGGATTGGATACTGAGTACGGATGACTGACTGAGTACTGAATACATCTGAATACTATTATGACTGAGTACTGGATAGTATCGGATGGTACTGGTGCTTGTGTTGGTGATGACGCTTCTCACGGTCATGACTGAACAGTCAACACAGGGTGCTGGCCACAAGCCTCATAAGGCTGTCAACAAAAAAGAGTAAGTGAGATCATCTGCCCTTCATAACGAGAATCTGCCCCATCTGCTCTCGCCTTACCACACCGATGGCCGCTGCAGCTCCCTTCCAAAAGGTTTGAAAGAAACCTCCTTCAAAGGGTGCCTGTGCCGAAGAACGAAAGCTGGCATGGCGCATTGTTTCAGGTCCATTTTGTTTCATGGTCCTGATGCCGCACATGCAAAGTTTGAGAAACCGTGAGCATGGTTTTATGATGTTGCCTCTCTGACAACTCCGTTCCACCCTCGTGCCTCAGCTGGTTCTCTTGAGTCAGGGGCCTGATGGTGGTACAACTAGTGTCACGATGCTGAAACTGTTGTACCTTACAACAGTTTCAGCGTGACATTCAGGAGCCATTGTTATGTATTCCTTGGGTTTGGTTTCCCGAAAGATCTAGAAACAGAAACTTGAATCACAGCAACTGATCACACCCCTAGAAAAGGCAGCAGTGTTTACACTGCGTGTTAAGTTTCAACCCTCCTAAGCCGTAACCCTCCAAACCAGGTAGTAGGGATACAAATCATTAGTGCTAGCGCTTCTTTAAGGAAGCTCCCCCCTGCCCTCAGGCGGGGGAGCTTCCCTGAAGAAGCTTGAGCTATCCTGCGTCCTACCTAGAAGCGTAATTGAGCTACTAGCTGCCCCTCTTCCTCTTGGCGGCCTGCCCCCCGCGCGGGCTTAAAAAAATAGGAGTAAAAACATATTGATAATTTCTAAGAATTGTCTTGCAAAACCCCAGACAGCTCGCCTTCTTGGAGTCCTCATTCTCCTGGCTCAGAATCAGTTGCATCTTGAAACCAAAAATTATGAGACCATAGGGCCATAGGGCCTAAATAGAGCCTAAATAGGCCTATATAAATAGGGCCTAAATAGGGACCCATAGGGGCAATTGTTGAATCAGCTCTCCTCAGAACTGTCATCACTGTCCAACCCTGTGGGAGCTTTTGTCTTTGCCAGAAGAGGGCTGGCACGCTGGCGCTTGCCTTGCGTCTGACATTGACACTCGCAAAATACGTACCCAAACGACCCAACAATACCGGGTTCCGGTATGATTTGCTTTGCTTTGCAGATTAAAAAATCTAACTTCAATCTGCCCTCAACGTTAAAAGGTGGAGGAGTGGAGAACGTTAATGCAGCTCCAACTCAGAATGTCCCAGGAAAATATGTATTTGTGCAACAAAAGGCAAGTTGCCATTAGGTTGGAGGCCATTGCTACTGTTACAAGGTTGGAAGCCATCGCTAGTTTAGTAACTTGGAGACCATCGCTATTAGGATGGAGGCCACTGCCATTAGGTTGGAGGCCACGTCCCGATTCACAAACTGGCACATACCTTTTCAGCAAGCCACGACGTTTGCTTCTGCGCGGCGCTTGGCTCGGGGGTGGGCCTGCCTGCGCAAAGATGGAAGAGATCCTTTGTAACTGGGCAAGGTAGCACCTACATCTAAGCATCTCCTTCGAGTGGGCCACGTTCTTTTGACAAACTAGGGTTCAAGGTGCCCATGACCCAGTGGTGGACCTGGAATTGTTCTGATTGAAGGTCTGGAGTTACAGACATCTCTGGCCTCCTCAAAGGCAGGGCGCACCGTTGGTAGCTTTGGTCTCGCAGGTGGAGGCCCCAAGCTCGGCAGTGGAGGAGCAGCCTTGAAGAAGGAGGGAACCGGAGTGACGAAGAGTCTTGGCTGATATATAAATATATTTCTATATAATTTAAACCTGCATATACGTATATGCAGTCAGTTCTATCTGTATATATATGTATAAATATCTGTGTGTGTGCTTGAATGAAGTTGAAAATGGTTCGTTTACCTAACCTCTTTTGCAAGCAGATGAGGGTGCCTGATGCGGCTGCTGCGGGTCTGTACTCGATGAACGATCCACCACAACTTTCCTGGTCTGTCAGGTCTGTGGATCTTCATTTAATCCAAAAGCAGGCAGGTGGGTCACCTCAATCACAGCCACCCTAGCATCGCTGCCAGGGGCAGGCCGGCGCCAAAGCATCACAGAGGGCCGCTGCCTGTCAGACCGCAGCCGCGGCCACCGGTCCCCTTTTCAGAAAGGATCGTGGGTGGCCAGAAAAAGGGTCAATCATTTGACCTTTCCTCTTTTCTCCGATGGAGATTCACTGAGAATCTTCCAAAGAAATGGAAAGATTTGAAGATTGGAGGAGACAACCATTCGCTTCGCTGGGTTGAATCCTTGAGTTTCAGGGTGGGTCAGCTCGTCAGCCCATTCGTTGTAGCCTCGCTTAGGTGGAAAGGGGCCAGCTGCAGGCCACGTTCATGTAGAAGAAGGAGAAGCTGCATCAATAAAGCTGCCGTTGGCATTCGTTTGGCACTGGCATTCACGGGGAAGATACTGCCCTGATTGCCGGATATGAAATGCCGGAACGGCTCAGGTCCGTACCACCCTGCGCGCTCAGCAGATCGATCAGGATCAGTACCCCTAAGAGTTCCAGGGTGGGGTCCCGCAAATGGTCTTGTTCCAGGATCTAGAGTTGGAACCACTAAACTGCATGTTTCTCAGGCACCTCTTTGTTGGCAAGCCAACCCTCAACAAAGGCGTCGCCTCCTTTGCTGGCACTGGCATCACTCGCACCACCAGGTGGAGAGGGGGTTCTGGTATTCAATGGAAAACCATCAAAAGTTTCGCAGTAGGACAAGAGCCACGAACCATGTCCAAAAAGGTTGCAGGAGGGAACGCATTGGTGGCCCAATCCCAACATTTGCTCTACCTCCCTTTTCGTGAATCCTTGGCCTTCTGCCACTGCATTCAGCGGGCTTATCGCGATTTCATGTTTGTCTGGTGCCATTCTCACAATTGGCCCAGCCGGGTTGACAAGGGCTGTCTTCTTCCAGCTCAGTGGGCACCCCACCGCCAAAAAAAAGGAGCGCTGAGGTCGTCAACAGGGGTGCTTGGGTCGGATCTAAGGGCCCAACAGAAGTCGTCGACAAAGACAAAGCCCCTGTCAGTGGCCGGAAAGGTATAGTAGCAGAGCACTGGGCATGTTATAGGTGCCGACCTTGTTCACCCACCATCCGCCGTCAATTTGAGCCACCTGGTACTTCCACTCACTGGGTTGGATTTTGACCCACATCCGCCTTCAGTGATTGCCATGGGGTGGCAAGTACCTCGGGCAGTCGTGGGCACCTGGGCCTGCATCGCTTGGTCGTGAAAACAAACATAAACCGGCTTCGCAGGACCAGTGAGCTGGGAAGCTCGGTGACCACAGGGCCATCTCCGTGAGCTTGGCATGCAAGGCGTCAAGGCGTCCATGGCCATCCAAGGGAGCTCCGCGGTTGGCTCAGCCGTAGCGGGGAGAAGCCATGGCAGGCGAAGAGTTCGCAAGAAAAAGCGGGAGGTCCAAGACGTTTCGAATCACAGTCTCGCTTGAGCCAAAATGGCATGGCCATTTGGGCAACTGTATCAACAACACATTGCTTGCTCTACACAAGCTCCGAGCAAATGACAAAATATATGTTCTTGTCCTGCTCACCTCCACACATCTAGGAACGCTGCACCCCCAATTCGCTTGGGTGGAGGTTGCAAAGGTGGCAGTGGGATCCTGCTATGTCAAGTTTTGTCTCTCGATTTCAGTCGTAACAGTGGCAAATCCAACCCAAAGGAACTAGGCCCCCGGTTTAAAGAATGCTTGAAACATAAAACATCATACACCCACATCAATGCAAATGTTCCGAGTCCTAACCAGTTGGGTCTCTACTCTCCTGCTACTGGAGGCAGCAGCACTGGCGGTTCCTCAGGGAAAGAAGCAAAACAGCAAATGTCAGGGATGCCAAAGGGTTTGGTTTGTTGAGACAAATTGCGCCTGTCTCCTGGTCGCTAACATCTTCGGGTGCACAAATCGTGGCCCAGTGCGCCTGGCAGGATGTACACCTTTCAGTCTGAATGGCTGAACGGCTGTTGCAGTGACAATCCTCCTGAACTCCAAACCATCCTGGAACTTGGTTCGCCATCGGTCATTGAATTAAACCATATGTCATATTTTTGTCCCATTAGACAATCGCCTCTCCTTCTGACTCAATGCACAAACTACAGTATACAATCCTTTTCGGTTAAGAAACACTCCCGTCAACTATTTGTGAAGAGATGACAGCTACTATCCACCTCTACTGTTGAGAAATGAACAGCATCTACAGCATGAAGTGGCAAACGTGTCTAATTAAACAGAAAAACTTTATAGTTTGCTGTAGTGCGTTTCAAGCACCTTAATGCCAAGGACAGGCTTTGGACAGAGCATAAACAAGGCCAGAACAGAGTCAAACCAAGGAACAGTGAATGGATAGAGCGAGACCAAAATGACTGATAGTGCTCAAACAAAGCTAGGACAAAGCTACCTGAAGCCAGCCACCAAGATCTTGGGACATGCAGGATGAGTGCTGCAGAGCACCGTCAGAGCCATTGATCTCAACGCTAGACTGTGTAGGAAAAGCTTTCGGGGGGAAAGACAGGGCAAAGCCCAGGAGATGGCATCGGGACCTTCAAAGGAAAGATAAACATCGTTTGGGACGATGCTCGGGTGTTCCCAAAGGCGTAGTGCCGACAAGGGCGTCTTAGGTTTGTGGCCTTGCCATCCATCGAAATCCGCCAAGCGTAAAGTCCATGATTTTTTCACAACTCCGGGAGAAGTGTTCACTTTTTAAGCTCCTAAAAGCTGTGCAAAAATGCTGTTGTGATACTGTTGTGGAGTGGATCGCAATCCACCTGCGGCTGGATGTGTACACTCTGCTCTGCCATGTAGGTGTCAAAACACTCAGAAGCTGTGACACTTGAAGAGCCCACCCTGTGTGGTCAATGTCAGTGCTATCGGGGTGTCAAAACAATTCTCAGCGCTCGTGGAATTGGTGTGCACAGCTAGGGCCCTCAAGCTTGAGACGGAGGAAGAATTTGCTGCACCAAGATGAGCGAAGAAAGCAGATCTGACTTTCTTGCTGCACATCAGGAAAGAGTGAACTGCCGTGTCAAGCATGGCAACTGCCAAGTTCACTTCGCAACTTGCAATATCTTGCAAGCACTTTCTGTGACCTGACATAAGAAATTCAGCACCTTTTCTTTGTGAAAAATCCGTGGTGCAGTATGTGTGCATGACCCTACAGCTTCAAGTGTTCGCTGTGGAACGAGGCTCAAACCGTTGCAGAGTGATCTAAGCCCACATCACCCATAATTGCTGTGGCTCAACCAAAACCCTTCCATTGGAAACCAACATGTACGCTGTAAGAAACTTGCGTCTTTCATATGAATGATGGGGCACAACCTGCTTGTCCAGGTCAACACCAGGAACCCATAAGGTGTCATGCCCTAGGCTTCCCAGCAACGGAAAGGGAACATACGTCACACGTTACCTAGTGCCCTGATTCCTTTGCACATCTAGAGTGCTATGTATAATCCCTGCAACACAAACAAAATATCCCGGAACGAGCTGGTCTTACTCGTTCTATTTGCATCCCCAGCCCACCAAAGCCAACCTGCTGTCAAAGCACAGTTGGTTGAGGCTACCCTGGTAAAGCACATGGAAGGGCCAAGACTGGTCCACTGGAGGTAAATGATACGAAGGCGCATGGCAGGCATTGTGGGGCTTTGTCTACGAAAGAAAAC
>CAXIVM010002980.1:0-20037 GCA_964035705.1 Porites rus | reverse complement strand
GATCCGGATAATATATACTGGAGGCTAAGGACTAAGAAGCTACCGGAGATACGCTGAAGTATTCGTATCTTTCGAGAACATTAGTAGCGCCCTTGCTCCTATTGGCGATGCCCTTTGTTGCTAGTAGTTTCTTTTAACATTACCGGAAAATACGCTGAAATTAGAGAATCCCAAGTCAGTCATCATATTGGGGTTCCTGGCCGCTTCTCCGTTTCAGAGATGGTGGATGGGGTGGCCAGGGGGGGCTCCAATCACCTATGGACCTGTGGTTGGAGGTCTACAAAAATCAACGCAGCTGCTATGAGGATCCGATCTACCTTAAGAGGGTCTGGACGATCTACGAACAGTTTGTGGCAAGCAAAGAGGAGGAGGCGATGGCGGAACTTGTTGGATTGGAAGTGTTCAGAAAACCTGGGACGCGTGACTCTATCATATTATCAATTTACGCATATCGCAGTTTACTAAGGAGTCTCGCCACCCAACCCCTCAAAATGGAAGCGACGCCGTCAACGGCGAGACCGGCGTTTTGCCAGATAGATGTGACCTTCACCATGCCCGTCTCCGCCAACGAATCGCTGAAGCAGCAGATCAGTCGAGGGGAGGCGCGCGATGTCGGAGGAACGAGCGACGGAGGATTCGGGGGCCGACGGTGACCAAAGCCCACAGTTTGGGGGGCCCATGAACTTTGCTTCTTTCGAGCAAGGTGCCTCAGAGTGAACGTCTTTTTCGACTTCCCCCCCAAATCCAAAGATCAATTAGATTGCCTCAGAGTGAACCTCCAAACTGAAAGATCACTTCACACTCGCTGCTTCCAACACGCAATGTTTTAAACGCGCTTTCGCTGCTGTCAGCTGAGGCGGGAATTCGGGAGATCGTTCAGTCTGTGAGCTGCATCGATGTGCAGCATGCCACGGCCCACGCCCGGGTGGACGAGATCCACGTGAAGCGCGCCATCCAGGAGCGTGATCCACTGGGGAGGTGCGGTGAGGGAGACCTTGTGGAGCGGTTCAAGGGTGTGAGGATGCGTGCTTGGAAAGTCACGTTCTTTTTGCTGTTCTACAGAAGTTCATTTTCTCTGGTCATCCTTTCATGTGCTTTCGGGGGATGTTGCCTTCCAGCTTGCTTGAACATGGCGAGCCGGCGCCCGTCCTCCGACGTCCCCGCCGTTTCGTCCGGCGCGGAGCACTGCGTGCGACGCCCCCCGCGTACCGCGTTTTCCGCGTCCCGCGTGCAGGAGAGCAGCACCTTTCAGCAAGTGAACGAGCATGTGACTGATGTCATGGCTCGCTGGATTGGTGCCACTTGTTGAGCAAGGGGAGATGGTCGGGCGTGTCAAACACAGCGGGGGCACGGCCGAAATCAGGAGGGTGAGTCTGCCACCAATGACACCACCGGTTCCGGACGGCGATCCTTTTTTTCCCACGGGTTCCGGCATGTCACCTGCCCATGTCCCGTGCCAAAGTATGTTTTCATGTCCCTTGCTGCTGCTCGAAGGGTCCGTTTGGTCAGGTTCCAGTACAATATGCGATGCGCAGATCCCTGGACAACTTTTGGTTCAATTTTTGTTGCTCAGCGGGATTTCAATTCAGCACCCTTTTGATTCCTCGAACCCTTGGAGCCTCGGTCTTCCCTTCATTTTTGGCATGTTCCTGCCTGGGCATGGGTAAGGCAGGCTGCCTGGGTCGGCAGGCTGTGCACTGAGGAGGTGGTAAGAGATCAATTCCAGCAGCTGATCAACACTGCACGCAAGTGTCAAGGCTCCAACGAAAATGCTGCCATGCTTCAGGTGCGGGTGCGATGCTGTCAGGCGATCCTTGTTTTGGAGCTCGGACAGTTGCCAAGTTACAGCGGAGCAAGGGAGCATTACAAGCACTTTGAGATATTGGATGAAGAGATCAATGGCATCAATTGAGAGGGTTTTAGACTCTCGAACTTTCAAATAACCCACTTTACTGTAGCCACTAGGCCAGGCAGAGTTGACCATACTTCAAGAGGCAGAAAAGGTGCAGGCAGGTTGAACAACGAGAAAGGAAAAGGGTTTCACCCATGCTGAGAAAAGGTTCTAACCATTTCTAACCCATGTATGATGATCAAAGAGAGGGTCCCTGGCTTCGGATTGTTTGAAATCATCCAGTTGGCATCCTCTGCGATGGTCCGGAGGAGGGTTTCTGGATCGCTTGGGGACCGGGAAGGCTCGCAGGCTCGCCGTCGGCCGGTGCCAGTCCATGGTTTCCTTGGGGGCATGGGTCCTGGGGTGGTGCAAGAAGAGCTTCTTCTGGTGCGCAGCCAGGGCCGCGCAGGTTAGCCTTCTTTTGGGAGCCATCAAATACGCCAGGTAGCCTCTCCAGCCGCTTTTCCATCACCAGCCTCCTCTTCGTCTTCATCCGGTTCATGCGAGTCGGACGTTTCCTTGGCTGCACATTGGACAAAGACATGTCAGCGCCAGGAAACTGCATAAAAAAGCGACATAATTCTCTTGCCGATGTGGCGGATCCTGGTTCACCTGTGGAGGTATGTTCAGTATCCTTTTGGTTTGCACAAATTTATATATGAGTCCTTTCCCAAAGACCTGTCCCAAGGCACACAGCGCCAAGCGAACGAGAGAAGACATCACACTAACAGTATACAGTATACTGTACATGTTTCTTCGGGTAGCCTGAAGCCTTTTGCTGTTTTGAACCTAGTAATTTTGAGCGTCAGTTGGAGAATTGATGTCCTTTTCCTGGCCAACTCAGTGGCAAGTCGCAACTGAGGATGACACACTGACCTGCCCAACACGGGGCCCATTGCACTATTTGTCGCTCCGGTGCTGTGACTGGGAAAAAGAACCTTGGCATCTTAGTTGTGAACTTCAGACCCTTTATGAGTTGCTCACCCAAAGAATGGAATAAGACTTCTACCGTGAAAGATCGTTTTTGTTTCTTTTAAGAACCGAGTTTGTTCAATTCATCACAGACAGCGTGTCCGTCGTCCGGTCAATGCCTCCGCCGGACGTCGACTCATTGATTGCACAGAGGAATGACGGCTCCGCGGCGCTTCAGCGCCGCGGGTCGCGGCGACCTGGAGATCAGGATCTCTCCGAGCGAAGCAAGTGAGATCGGGAACCAGGTGAGAAGACCTCCAGCGACGAAGAAGGAAGATACCTGGCTTACCCAGCTGGTTATCTGGACCACTCCGGGAGAACACTGAGGTTTGGAGCGACCAGATTGGTGGCAGCGAGACTGCTAGGGGACTCCATCCAAATGCAAGTGAGATGGCCCAATCTTTCGGTTCAAGGTAGAGAACAAGCCATCCGCTCTGCTCGCGCCAATGAGCGCTAACTGACCATAGATTGGTGCCCCTGGAAGCCCAGCCAGGCCTTTTGCTGAGGCGACTGAAAAAGAATCCATGGTTTCGCTGTGCAAAATGCTGTGTCTGACTCTCAAGGCCAGGAACCTCCAGGCCCGAGCTTGGAGTCCTAAACATGCGGATAAAGTCGAGTTCCGCAACTGCGCAGGATTCCGCAACTGTTTGGTCGGATTCCGCAACTGGGATTCCGCAACTGGGATTCTGAAACTAGGATTCCGCAACTAGGATTCCGCAACTAGAATTCCGCAACTAGGATTCCGCAACTAGGATTTGTCAAGATTCCGCAACTAGGATTCCGCAACTAGGATTCTGCAACTGGGATTCCGCAACTGGCGTTCCGCAACTAGGATTCCGCAACATTGTGGACTCCCTCACTAGGATTCCGCAACTTTGTGAATGATGAGGGATGTCGAGATCACACGATGGGGACAAGGGGGGGTTGGGGGGTCGGGGGGGTTGGGTGGGGGGCTAATGACGTTGGTTTGGATGTGCTTCGAAGGTGATGTCACAGGCACACACGCTATCGCATGATGTGGAGATCACCAGTTGCAAGTTTCAGAAGGCAAGTTGCAGAGTCTGAATTTCCAGTTTCAGAATACCAGTTGCAGAATCTGACTTTCCAGTTTCAGAATCCTAGCTTCAGAACCCCAGTTTCAGAATCCTAGTTTCAGAACCCCAGTTTCAGAATACCAGTTTCAGAATCCAAGTTTCAGAACCCTAGTTTCAGAACCCCAGCTTCAGAACCCTAGTTTCAGAATCCGACCGATTAGTTTCCGAATCCGGCTCTAACCCTAAACATGCCTTGGAAACCCGATCAAAGCCCGATCCGAGATGGGACGAGTCAGCCGTGGTGAACTCGGGACGATCCGCGAACTGGGCTCCAGGGGGACAGCCTGTCAAGCGAACGGACAAGGCTGCAGATCTGGAGGTGAAGATGAAACCTCCACGGAGCAATGGAAACTGAATGGAATGTCAAGCGAGATGTTTCTTGGGAGTGAACCACCCAATCATAGACTAAAGCCACACCACCTGGGGAATGATGGGAAAAAACATGTAAAACAGACATCGCCGGCGCAGACACCGCGTCTGCGCCGCGTCACTGCTGAGCGGATGCGCCGCGGCACTGCTGGCATTGTCCTGGCGCTGCAGCTTTATTCGATCCAGGTGCAGCTGCAACGTTCTTTTTTCTCGGGAGACGAAGTGAGACCATGGTTACGGGTGCTTGTTTGACTCGGAAAATACATGGTTTTCCATGGTTTTCCTGGCTCCTGGAGTACCGTTTTTCACTGCTTGTTTTGGCGGGGCGCAGCTGGCGTGACTTCAAGCTGCTTAGCCTGTCTCAAGGGTGGTCTGTCAATTTCTAAAAGCCTAGAGTGCATTGGACCCCTGTTTTGATAGGAAACAAGAAAAGATCATATTTTTTGGTGGTTGGTGAGGTCACTCAGTTTCGAACACTGTATTATTGCTGCTCTCGTCGTAGAACCTGGAGGCGAATTCACGGCATGAACGACCTGCAGGGGACATGTCCATTTCGAGGTTCATTTGACTCCCTAATTTTGATGCATCACAAGGATACACACCATGAAGGAGAAGCACAGATCGATTGAAGACATCAACCCATGTTCAAGAAGACAATGTCTTCTTGTGTGAGGACATTATAACGCCATCGCCAGGGGAGTCCAGAGCTTTCTCGTTGTCGTTTCCGAGAGCTTTTTCCATTGACCTTCCAACCGCGAGGGGCTTCTGCCGTCCTCCGCCGCCAGGGCCTTCCGCGCATCTTCCGCCACCGGTGCCTGGGCAGGAAAACACCTTCCGCGAAAGTCCGGCGAAGCTTGGGGCAGCGTTGAGGAGTGAGGTTGGGAATTGGGACTCCTTTTGATGAAATCTCCTCCAATTTAGACCTACCCAGGAAAAGTGGATAACCTTTATGTAACTTTTTTTGGGGGGGATTGGTTTCTGCACCAAGTATGGACAGATGGACAGTTGGGTTCACCTGTAGACAGATTGAGGGGAATTGGAGTGTATACATACAGCACTGGATGATCAGGACCTTTGGAATGCGGAGGGTCGCAGTGATTCACCCCAAGTCTGCGAGCCGACAGTGCCTCTTCTTCAGGAATTCTGCACCCAAGTCTGCGTGGTGGATTTGGGCCCGCAAGATTTCCAGAAGGTTGTTTTGTGCTTGACTGGAGGAATGTGTTGAGATGCCGGAGAAAATATCATGATGACCTCAACAACTCCGTAGCAGGTCTCCAGCAGGTCTCCGGCATGGAGCTTGAAGTTCGACTGCTGCAGTTATACAGCAGGGTGCTGGTAGATGACCCAACAAACACTAGTGAACACGAGTGCCTTTCACCAAGGTCCGAGCTGCGTGCCGCGGTCTTGCAGTGGGAGTCGCCCGAAGGCCGTGAGCAGCTGCTGGCCGATGCGGGACATATCTCGACCTGGGAGGTGTCGGCTGTCACGAACATGAGCGGCTTGTTCCAGGAGTCCTGGCCTCCGAAAAAGAGCATGAACTGCCATGGGCCATTGGGCCGGAAACCCCGCTGACCAGAATGGCAGCATGTTTGTTGCAAGATGGCGAGATCCTGACTAGATGCACCTGCAGGAACATGTTGAGCTACGGAATCGTCGTTTGCTTTCTTCTCATGTTCACCCGAAAAGTTAAGAGTCAGCAGTTTGCAGGGCAGAGACTTTGAAATTTGTACACTGATTGAAATCATCATGACACTGGATGGCATGGCCGATGGCACCTCCATGGAAACTCTTAGACAGTGTATCGATTCTTCCCATCGATTTGTCCTTCCTTTTGGCCAACTCAGCACGTGAGGAGCTGGTTCGATTCAATGATGCTCGGTGTACAGTCCGGTTCGTGCTCCAATTGCCTCCGCTTCGGTTGAGTGGTTCAGGAGGGTGTGGGGGTCTAACTACCTTCTGAGGATGTGGTTGGAGCCCTAGGGAAGCCTACCTGGGCGAGAGCCTGGCCTGGACGTTGAGGGCTTGTAGAGACGCTGTTGCAAGGGATTCAAATGAGGAAGTCAGTCATTTTTGCTTGAATCCTTTTTTAGGATGGAAGGGTGATTTGTAGATGGCTTGGGGCATTGAGGTTGCCGTAGCCCAGCTAGCCAAAAGTGCCGGGGAGGAAAGAGAGCTCACTTCTCTCCCTCAAGTGACGCACTGGAAGATGTTTGGCAAATCTGGACAGTGAAACGCTCATTTGTCGGGGAAGATTAGGAGGGGACGTGCGTTTTCAAAAAGCACAGCGCGTGAAAACCACAGCGGACTCCATGTTTTGAACGCGCTTAAACGTGGACTTCTGCGTTTGCCCGGGATTTTCGATCTCAGAAGGATATCAGATTAGTCAGATACAGTCTCATTCACTGCTCCACTGAAGCCCCGTGGTCAATCGGACCACCCGCCCGCCATTTTGGGAGGGAAGAATGAGTTGAAACCACCGAAGACCGAAGACGTCTCATTCTATTAAACGCCATCGCCATCTTTTTCCGCCCTGCGGAGAAAGCTCATATGGGCCATTTCAGGAAGACTTGAGCGCCTGGAACACGAGCTCAGTGGTCGACTTGAGCATGGCCTTCGCAAGGGCTTCGAGCTTCAACTCATCGATCGCTGGCTGGGACACTTCAAAGGTGGTGGATATGAGCTGGATGTTTGCAGGTTTGGATTGGGATGAGACAAAACACATGTTCAATCAACTTTTTGTTGATCCACTGATCCACATTTCACTTTTTAACAGGATTCACATGTGGCCATATGTCATGTTTGAATAAGGCCAAATCCCTCCGCACCTCCAGATCTGGAAAGACTCTTAGAGTCTTAGAGCACCCAAACCAGCATATATTTGCGGTTGAGTAGTTTGCAACTGCTTTGTTATCACTCCAGGTGCGTCAGCCTTCAACCAGCCCATTGGTGACTGGAACACATCTCGAGTCCAAAGCATGCAAGGGATGTTCTATGGCGCTTGGGCGTTTAATCAGAGTCTATCCAGCTGGAACACTTCCAGGGTTGCTGATCTAAGCTACATGTTTGCCGGTGCTGTATCCTTTGATGCTGCAGTTGGTCGTTGGAATACTTCAGCCGTGACTGACATGAGCTTCCTCTTCAGCTCTGCACAAGCTTTCAACCAGCAAATTGGAGCCTGGAATACTTCATCCGTCACCAACATGGCTGGTATGTTCTTGGACGCAAAGCTTTTCAGCCAACGGGTTGGTTTATGGAATACTTCCAAGGTGCTCAACATGAGCATGATGTTCAAGTATGCTTATACGTTCAATCAACCCATTGGTGGATGGAACACCTCCCACGTCATCGACATGAGAGCGATGTTCAGCTATGCACCCAACTTCAATCGGCCGATTGGCAGCTGGGATACCTCCAGAGTGCTGAGCATGAGGCCTGGACGGATGCTGACTGTCACGCGGAGTGCAACCATCCCTGATACCGAGGGAGTGCAAGCTCCAGATTTTTTTGGGGAGTGGCTCATTTGTGGCACTTTCTGATGGAGACTGAGCTAAGAAGGGCACCTGCCTTGTCCAGACGGGAAGACACCCATGCCAGTAAATAAAGATTCATTCTCTTTTCACGAAAGGTAGCTTGAGCTACCTGAGTTCTCCTTGCTTTAGCAACAATATATTACAATCAGGAGTTGGGATTGTGCATGGAATTTGGTCCTGTAAGAGTTGATTCTGTTCGTCGGGGGGGGCCCCCCCTCCCTGGATCAAATCCCCCCTGCGCCGGTTCACGCCGTCATGGACTTCTACCAGGGTTACTTGTGATTGCCTGCTACCTTTCTCAAGTCTTCACGTGCAAGTTGGATGTACCTTTATAAATAGGGATCAAGTTTTGGCTTGTCCTCTAGTTGAAAGATGTTGAAAGAGAACCCTCCAGTTGGTGTCTCCACTGGTTGATGCAGTTCTTCAAGTCCGGAGTCCACTGGGCAAACTTCGAGAAGGGCCTCTTTCGTACAAAAAGGTCTCAAAGTTCTACTTTGATTGGAACAGACACACTCTGTTTGAAAAACTTTTACTCGGAATTCCAATGAACCGCCATACTCCTGGCGGCTCGTGAAATGTGTGTTTTGTCAAGTTTGCATTTGGAGCGCGGAAGCTCTGTTGGGCAGGGAGATGTTCCGTGAAGCCGATGCCTTTTCACAGCCGTTGGGGAAGTGGAACACTACGGGTGTGATTGATATGAGCCTTCACTGCATGCTGAGATAAAGATGAGGTCTGACAAGTGTTTGTATATGTTCGTATTACCACAAAAGTATTGAAACAGCATGACCCACATGACCCTTGGGTTCGTTTGACTCAGCCAGCTTGCGAGCGCTTGAGGAGCCGGATGTTCCAAAGTGCCAACAACTTCAACCAGCCTTTGGCGGGATGGGATACCTCCTCCGTCGCCAACATGGCGTTGATGTTCACAGATGCCGAATCCTTCGATCAACCCATCGGTGGATGGAACACCTCCTTGGTCACGGACATGAGGTACATGTTCGCGGGCGCCCGACTCTTCAATCAGCCCATCGGAGAATGGGATACGTCGAAGGTGGAGGACATGCGTTTTATGTTTGCTGGAACGTATACCTTCAACCAGCCGCTGCACTGGAACACTTCGAAGGCCCGAAAGATGTTCTCGATGTTTACCTTCACCAGGCCGGTGGATTTGGACCGTGAAACACTGAGTTAATACCTGGTTTCCAGGATGCTTCAGATAAGTGCTACAAAGGATGCTTCAGGTATGTTAAATCAACCACATTGATTAAAGTTGACTGACTTAACTGAGTTAAGTTCACTTAGTTAATAACATTCTGCGCACATGTGCGGCTTGGTCAGGTCCTTCAACCAGCCCCTTGGACATTGGGACACTTCCTCTGTCCGGCGGATTGAAAACATCTTCGCCTTCGCCAAGCGCTTCAGCCAGCCAGTGGGTAGTGGCCTTACTTGAGTTTGATCAAGTTCTTGATTTTTGTGACATATGATTCATATGATATACACCCTGGAAGACGATCCCATGGACCCTGAAAACCACTGGTTGGTAGAGGAAAACCATCTTCCAGGGGGCCAGGACGGACCCGGGTCTATGTTAGTTGACTCGGGAGTGCCTATTTCTTCGAAACCACACATGGTGTCATCAAGACGATGTCTTGTCCACCCACGCGGGGAAACGGGGAGAGACACCCGATGTGTCCGACTCCCCGGCGCCACTGCGAGAGTGACGTGGTCTTCGCTCGGCCGCTAGCGGTGGCTTTGGGGGGAGAAGACATGCTTGGTGGTGGGGCCGACCGTGTTTCAGGGTGACCCATAGGTTTTGAATGGTTTTGAGGATATCTCTGGACGAAGACGTTTCCAGAGAGCGTTTTGGAATCATCTTTGAAAGAACTGACCAAGTTTTCCCAACTCGGTGTTCTGGCGAGTCAAAAGGCCTCTTAAGAAATATACGCCCAAGAGACCCACATGGAACCTGAAAACTACTGGGTTGGTCTTCGGACTTCCTCGTCTTCCAGTCTGGTCCATGCGGGTGCCATCCGGGTGTTCTTGAACAGCTGAGGCTGGGATATGAGCCATGTGCACAATCCAGTGTCCCGTTGTGATGGCTTCGGCGCGTCGCGTGTCCGATTGTGTGGGATTCCAGATGTTGGACATATACTTGAGGAACAACCTCCCGCTGGTCGCAGTATGCATACAACATATTCTTGGAGATACTTGTAAAAGAGTCTAACACAACTCGGCAAAGTGGGCATACTTTTGGCATCATTCCATAGATCCTTAATCATTAGATATCATTCGATCAAGACCCCAAATCCCGCTGTCCCGCCATCCTGGGTGTCTTGGGACACTTCGGTGCCTCCGCCTCCGCCGCCTTCGTTTTGGTCGACAGACGAGTCCAAAAGATCTGGATGAGAACTTCTCACGTTTTAAGATAAACGACGCATGAAGACACCTGATCACTTGCATAATGCATGATGCCAGTCCCACCCGTGTCAAGTGCGAGTCTGCAGAGTCCCCTCAATTGGTTTCTGAATTCCGTGGGGTGATCACTTTGCTCCGTGGCTCATGGCACCGGTGCCTTCGCCCGTCCACGCACCCTTCATCCATGAAGGAAGCTTACTTCGCTCTTTCGTTGTGAGGCGGCACGGGGGGTCCACCCATGCTTCTCCACCGAGGTCCACGCTTCCGTGCTCCACCGG
Organism: Porites rus; assembly: GCA_964035705.1. Lineage (NCBI taxonomy): Eukaryota > Metazoa > Cnidaria > Anthozoa > Scleractinia > Poritidae > Porites > Porites rus. The sequence goes on along the minus strand of CAXIVM010002980.1, from coordinate 9,488 downwards.
ACTCGCCGAACTCGGCCCCATAAGGCATCGGTCTTTTAGAATGCCAACATGTCGGACTGTGTGAAGTCGGCCACGCGCAGCGCGTGGGGCCTCGAGGCGCGCGGGAACCAGTCTGGAGCGAGAAAGCGCTGGCATGCGAGGTGTCCGGCCTGCGGCAACAGCAGCTGCCGCTCGGCGTGGGCGGGGTTGGAGAGGCAGCGGCTTTTTGAGGGTTTTGAGTGGAAAGTCCACTGGTCATTTGACCGGAATCCGTAAAAGCATTCAAAACCGTTAACCCGTAAAGTTAAAGTTCTGTTGCAAGAATGAACACAACTCATGGGGGGTCTCCACCCTGTGTGTGGGTGCTGAGACTTGACAGAGCACAGAATGGATGGAGGTGGGCTCATGGGGATGGGCCAGAAATGGGCACCAAGGGCATCGCTACGAAGGGAGCAAGGACGCTACTAGGGGCTCTTGGCATCGTTCCTAGTAGCTAGAAGCTACTATAGCTAGTAACACTTTTTTTGGGCTCATCGCCAACCACCAAGGCGGCCGTTCAGACCTGGCGTGCGTCGATGGCTTCTGTGCTCCCCTCTCGGCGGGCTACGTGCATCTGGGCCCGGCCAGTTGGACCATTGAGGAGGGCCTCGAGGTGGGCGGGCGTGGGCTTGGCGCCTGCCAGGAGGCCTGTGATGAGCAACAAGAGGCTCGGCTGGTGTGGGTGTTTGGGTTGGGGTGGAGTGGTTGGGTGGGTATGTAGTGCCAGAGTGTGGGTGAGAAGCTGCGAAGAAGCACAGCGCTTGGGATAGGAAAGGAAGCACCACACACGTGATCACATCAAGAGCCCATAGACCCAAAGAGTACTCTTGATCACTGAGATTCGTGTCCTTTGTTTAAAATAACTGAGAAAGAGGAACTGACGTGGGCCTGTCACTAAGGAGTGCTTGGGCTTCTTGCTGGGGCGAGGCCGTTGCGTCCTCCACTTAGGACAGGGCGACCCCTTGCCACTCCGGTCACACATCAGTGACCAGGAGGCAGACAGCAGTCACCCAAGAACATCACCACCGTCGGAGGGGTTTGCTTTGGAGGAAAGACCTTTCTTGACCAAGAGTCTTTTTCTTGGCCGCTTTGGGGGCCAGATCCGTGCTGGCGGCTATATATTATATATATAAGTGCACATAGTCTACAGTTTGGTTGGTGGTAACGAAGTCATTGTGACCATTACTGAAAGATCTAGCAGTCTTGTTTGGCAACATACTTTGATTGGGCAAGCCTCAGCAACAATGTATACAATGTGCAAAATATATTGTAAAGGTAGAGATGTTGATCAGGGTTTGAACGTCTGAGGTGCTTGGAGGGCCTTCTTGAAAGCCACCTGTGGGAGCTTCAGCTGCCCTTCCAACAGTGCGCTGAAGGCCACACCGAGTTTCCCGCAGCTGGTGACAGAAGCTTCATGCTGTTCCTGCCCTGACCCTGGCACAGTGCAGGACAATGGAGTTGTACATGTTCGTGCATATGCGCATGCACGCAGGGCACCTGCACATGCAGGGACATGCAGAACCGGGTTGCTTCGCCGCTCGTCAGGTTTCGAAGACGAAGCGCCAGCGCTGTGAGGAAAGGCATTTCCACCGGGAAACAGCAAAGAGAGAACAAATGAGAACACCGTTTGGAACATAGTCGTGTCTCCCCTGAGAAAAAGACTTTTGAGCACAACTACATTGCCCGTGTTTAACGGAATTTGTCCAAGTTCTGCTTTGATCTGACTGACCATGACAGGACCTGGAGAGTGATAAGCTCCATCTGAAGTGCTCCGCTTGTGCGACGGGCTCCATCCCGGATCCTGCCCAACAGAACTGTGTCTCCTGCCCTCCTGGTTCAGTGGCACGTGCGGGCATGGCCCACTGCCAGGCAACTGGGCCGCAAGGGCTAGAGGTACCGGAAGAATCTCCGACTCAGGACTATCCAACAGATGTCCGGGCTTGTTTAGCCCAGTCTTCAAACTCTCAATGGCCTGGATCGATCGAGACATGATGCTCCAGGTCTTATTCTTTCCTATGGCGGCCTATGGCCGTTTTCAATTATGTTTTGTTTTTGGATGGCCAGGTCGGAAGAGACTCGACTCTCCCCGCAACAGAAAGCCGGTCGGCTTGAGAACAAGCTCGCGGACGGGCTTTCTGTTCGTCCCGTCTTCCCCGTAACTGGTCGGTGGTTGGGACATGGAAGTCGTGCGTCGCTTTCCGCGGGCTCCCAGTCGTGCTTTGCTTCCGTGCCCGGTTCCTGTGAGACGTCCGCCCGAGGTCTGTGGACTGAGCTCCAAACCCTCCGACCGCCGAGGCGGGCGCCGAACGAAGCGGTGTTCAGCGGGAGCGAGGGTGAGGGTCGGCCCCCCCCCGGCCCAAACTGGGGGCAGAGTTCTGAAGTGCGATGCTGAAAGAGTTCGGAACTTTTGAAAATGAAGGAGTCCGGTATCGGAGACCTTCTGAATAAAGGAATGTTTGAGACCTGAAACCAAAGAGGGGCGGCGAACGAGAAAGTTGTGAGGTGTAAAGGTGAAGGAACTTGGGATTTCCCAAAGAGACCCTTCTCACCATTTTTGCAGGCATTTTTTGAGATAGACTAGATGGTTCGATGGCGGGGTCGTGAGGTCTGAAGACATGAGGTGCCTATCGAATTTTTCTCGGTGGGGTCAACTATCGAGTTCTGGCATATTCTGAGGAGGGTGGATGGATCGAACAAGGTTTTGTTGTCCCCTTTCTGAAGAACTGATTTGGCCTTGCCCTCAGTTGACTTGCAGATTCAACCTTCCCATGAGGGTGATTGTTGGAGGTGACTGTATCCCTTGTGGCCACGGTCAGTACCGCCCGGAGCTTGCAGACGAGTGCCTAGACTGCAAGCTGCCCAAACTTCTGTGGGCTGAGAAGTGCGTTTGGTGGCACTTGCCCTTGATTCCCATTGGAGCCATCGCCCTGCTGCTGTCGCTGTGCTTAATCCTTTCGCACGTGAAGAAGCGCCACCAGAAGGAGCAAGCGCGCGTCTGCGCGGATCAGACGGCGGTGATGGAGAGTCTGGAGAGGGAGCTCTGGGATGAAGAGCCTGGCACTGCTGACACACTGACGAAATATACCACAGCCTTGAAGGCCTTTGGCATGAAAGAAGATGAGGCAGGTGATTTTGGGCGGCAAGGAGGTGATTTTGGGGAAATTCTGTGTTTGCTGAAGTTGTTCAACGGAGATTGCCTTGCAGGTGAAACACCACCGACGCATTGAAACTCACTTCCCATTGAAACTCTTCTCACGGGTGTTGTGACTTCCATCGCACTCCATCCAACGACATGGGCACAGCACTTCCGTTTTCTTTTTGCAGATATTTGATAGGGCCATCTCCAATATCGAATGCATGAACCAGCAGGTTCAAAGCAGATGGTTCATCCCATGGGCCTTTTCCAATATGACATGGAGAATCCGCTTAGACTTCTAGACGGTCCAATTCACCATTGGTTCCTGCTCATCCCAGCCTTCCCGCCATCACCTTTGGCCAGCACTTTCCAACACCCCAAAAGCTCCCGGCTTTGCCTTGCGACCGGACGTGGGCCGGCCGTGTTGGGGTCCAGGTGGTGGCCCAGCTCGAGCAGAGCCGCAAGGAGCAGAGCTTGCGAGCGGGGGTGAGCATGAGAGACTTGGACGAAGCGGAGGAGCGGAGGAGGACGTGGGAGATACCCCAAATTCTTTCCAGGTACGTTATATATACTTCTATAGGGGCAGGAAGGTCCATCTTAGGAAGCAAGGAACTCAGAGGGGCTCGGCTCTTAAATGCTCTTATAAGATCTCTGAATCACATAATTAATGAGAATGAGAATGAGTGAGTCCAACCGGAGCAATCCCAAGAAACGAATACTCATTGTCTTCGGTCTGAAGACGAAGTCCTTCAGCTGAGAGTGCCCTTGTCTTCCTTCCTTTCCTCCCAGCGACTCTCGCCATCGAACCTTATCGCCACCAGTCCTCCATGTAGCGAGGCCATGTAGCGAACATGCGGCAGGTGAACCGGGCAAACATGCGGTGCCATGACCCACAGCCATGTGGAAGTGCCTGACAAGTTCTCATTGTGAAGTGCTTAGGATGAAGACCATGGCCATGGACGGTTCCTTTTTGGTTTTACCGGAAAACGGCTAGCAAGTTCCTGTCTTCAGGTAGAGCAAGTGAGCTGTTGGCCCCTCAGTTTAGTCTTCTCTGAGAGTCTAGCTCCACCTGAATCCTAAAGTGGAGAAGTTGGAACTGCCAAATAGTATCAACTATTCAGGTTCCTCTCCTTCCCAACATTGAAAGGGTAGGATTTTTCCAATTCAGAGGCTCTTAGGTTTTCATCTTCCGGTCGGTGCCAGAGGACCCCCCAACTGCCACCTGGCTTAAGGATCTTCGAGGTGTTGACCTCCAGACCTCCCAGCATATAAAAGAGAGGACCCCCCCTAACTTGCCCGTGCGAAACGGCTTCGGCTCGAAACGGCTTGCTCCCGCCACCAAAAGCGCTCCGGGTCGCCCAAAAAGGGCCTCCATGTTCATGAATCGAAAGAATCAGACCGACCGGGAGGCACGAGTTCCTCATGTTGGACCCTTTCAGAGGGAAAACTCCCCCAAGCTAAGCTTGGCCCAGTGAAGGAAGGAGCGACGTCTCCAGTTCTTGTTCTCCGCTTTTTGGAGCCGCCGGGTACGGGTCCGTCGAACCGGGGGGAGTGTCGGATGGTAGGTTCCTCCGATCGTCCGGTGTGTCGGGTGTTGGGCCGGATCTTCCATGATCAACTCCTGTGTGACCTCGATCTTGGCCCAGCAACTGCAAGAACCCCCCCCTTCTTCAGGGATGGTCCGTAAGTCGACGTAAGTTCCGATCCAAAGCAGAGGATACAGAGGAGAGTCTGGGTTCTAGGTCGACATCAACGGGAAGAAGGGAGGATCCCAACTTTACAACTCGGCAGTGAAGTTGTTGGAAGCTACTTCGATGCAGGAGGATCGTTGGACTGGATCCATACCCGACCCACGAACAGTGGATCATCTTGGTTTCCTCACCAATCAAGAACCGGAGGGAAGTGTTCGTGAACCATCATACCATTGTCGACCTTCATTTTCCCAGGAAACTGAGGGGGGGCGGATAGTAAACCCCAAAAAATTAGGTAGACCACCCTTCAGGTTGCGGAGTCTTGACGAGTTGCAGGTAGTTTCACGGGGGTCGAGCTGCTAGTTTTGGTCGAACTCTGTCGGCTCAAAAACCATGGCCAAATCGCAACTATAGGGATTTGAGCCAAGAGTTTTGGTTTTACATGCCTCTTTCCTCTGAAAAGGCAATGCCTCATCAAGCCACAAAAAAGAGCACTGAGGATATTTGTTATCTCCGGACTTCGTGTACTTGGCGACCAGCCGAACGAATCACACGGATCCCACCTTCAACGACGCTCGGCAGCACTGGGGGTGACCATGCAGGCGCAGGAGGCAGGAGGCACCACACGGTGAGGTACAAGAGGCTGCTTTTGCCTCCTGTGGGACCATGACCCCCTCTAGAAGATCTTGCTTCCTGCTTTATAAAGACTATTGGGCCGGGTATGGTCAGGTAGTCTTGTTTTCCAGGTGTATTTCCATATCAGTTGGTTGGAGGGTCCTTTTCTCGCGTTCACATCCTTTTCTTCTTTTTTCTTCATTTTTCCTTGTCCAACATGATGTCTGGAGCATTCAACCTCGGACGGTGTCTGAAGGGGTAGCCTCGAAGACCCATCAAGCGCCGTGCACCCATCGGTGCTGAGGAGATGAAGAGCTTCTTCTGGTCGCTTGGATTTGGGCACCTGCTACAGGTGTCTCCGGGCGTGTAATTACTAGGCATCCAGCAGGCCCACGGAAAGCCCTTGGATTGGTAGTTCGTGGTCAATGTTCCCGTCCAGACACTGTGGCTGAGATTGCCCTGCTTTCAGAACTGTCCAACCCAGGAAAAGTGGGGGGGACATTGGGGACACCCCACTCAAGTTTGGTGAACCGTCATCTTTCAGGGATCGAAACAGCTGGGGCCTTTGATCTCTCAATCGAGCGGCACCACATCGGACCTCAGCAAGCCCCAGCGCCAGGCGACGGTCCTTTCCTTGAGGACTTGAAGATACTTGAAGTCTGTTGGACTTCTGGGGGTGTATTTCTTGATGCAAGGGTTCCGAAGAAAACTTATCTTTTTAAGGCAATGGGGTGCTTCGTGTGTGGATTTTTTCTCGCACTCCGAGTATAGATGAAGCCAAAGGACGTCCGGGAACATGACAAATCTTTGACCCCCTAAACCAGTGGTGGATCATGATGATCATGACTATCAGGTGGGGTTTTCAACCAGTCAAAAGCGGAAGTACTGGGTATCACCCAAATCCTTTCCCAAGTCCCAGGAGGTCCGACCTGGTAGATGTTGGCTGGTTCTGAAAGATCCTCAGATCCACTGACTGAAATCGATGCGGCATGACCCCCAACAACCAACGGGTGAAACGAGGTGAAATGTGGGCTTTGAACCGTACATGTTTGATGGGACAATTTGGACATCCCTTCTACCAGGACCTTCCAACAGGTGGTTTTTGGCAACCTCTTAACCTCTAAGAGGCTATTTATAGACACCTCTTGGAAGGTCCTGGTACGTTTCTTTGATTTATGGTTCACATCCCTCCTTTTCCGCATTTCAGGGGTCCCAGCCTCTGAGGCAGTGTGAGGATCCACCTCCCCTGGGACTCTGTCTCCGGTGCCCTCGCGACGGACGCCGCGGCTGTGCGCTGGTCGACTGGCTTCCAAGGCAAGGGTTTTCAGCGAGTGGGGGTGTCACGGATCAGTTCTATCATGTGTGGGTGGACCGGTTTGGATGTGGATGAGAGAGATGTTATGTAGACTCGACTCTGTAGACTGAGATGTAACACCATTCTGGAGACATATTTTTTCTCTGCATGTATGAACCTTGTAATGAACCTTTCACTTGTGAGGTATTACATGGTTGGCTTTGCAACATGAGCACCAAATGGCAGGAATAGAGCTCTGCCAAGAACAAGATCGCCGGTTTTGACCGGGTGACTTCTATTCAAACCGCCGGTTCCAGGGTGTGAACAGCGCTCAGTGCAGCTCAGGGTACGGCTCGGGTGCTCGGTGCCGGTTTCCAACGTCCAAACAGACCCCAAGAAGGGCCCGCGAACGTTGGATCCACCCACCCACCACCTCTTGGCGTCGTTTTGGGAGTTTTGTGTGGTTTTTGGTGCTTGAGAGGTTTGGAAGGGTCAAACTTCAACTGTTCCCTAGGGAGAATGCCGTACTGAACTTCTATCCAAACCTCACTTACTAGAGCGATCTCCCTCTACTGGTGTTAAGTCATCTGGTGCATCACGTCGCCTCAATGCTGCTGTCGAAGCTGACGCGGCCGAGGGGTAACTGTCACACAGGCGCTTGTAGATGACTTGCCGACTTGCTTATTGTTATCTTCCCTTTTGGGTGATTCCACTGGGGATAGAAGACATCACAATTCCAAGACAAGGGGTTCCCCCCGTTTTGAGGGACCCACCTTCATGATCTCGTGCGCGCCACGTCTCGTGCGCGAGACAACGACATGTGGGGCTGAACACTCCAACCAGGTCTCAGCCTCACGTGGCGCCAGGCCTGAGCGCCGCGAGCAGACGCACTTCTTGTCCTGGGCCTGGGCCTATCGCTTGAGCGAGGCGCGCGCGAAGGACGGGCCGCGAAGGAGGTCTCTGACCGATCGTCAGACGGCGAAACGTGTTTGGTTTTCTTGGTTCAATGAGTGTCCAGAAAGCATCAGAAAGCTAGAGATGGTTCCGTGAAACGAAGGTGTTCAGAAGGGGTTTCACGGGTCTTAATACCTTCCGAGGATGTACTCGGAAGGTGGGATGTGAAGTATACAACTAAGACCAACCCAGAGTGGAGTGCAAGACCATTGCTCGCAGAAGGAATTTAATTGAGCCTCTTCTTCACATCTCATATTCTGAATCTTTGCTTTGCAGCCATGTCAAGCACAGGAACAGTTAACAGTCCCGTACATGCCCCCGTCTTTGCCGTATTCTGGAATGGATGTCAACGTGTTCCTTGTGACTTTGACGGTATGGGGAGCTTTTCTGTTGGACACTGTGCACACTTTGCAGATGGCAGGTGAGAAGCGCTTTGCACATGTACCAAGCACCTTGGGCTTCGATTTGCCATTTGCACAGGATGCCGTTGGTGGATGACTGACAAGTGGAGTGAGGTAGGTTTACGGTGTGCGGACGGTGTGAGGCAGTTGGCTGGGTGGGGAAGAAACGCAGAAGGATTACCCAATGATATACCAGGGCCTTCAAGGGGTGGTTAATGGAAATTCTTCGAATCACGGCTGTTTGGGGCTATAAATAGACACCCCGACAGGTGTCGGGTCCTGGTATGGTATCATGATGAAGACCTTCACGTCGGTGGATGCAATGCCCAGCAAGAAGGCCAACATGGCATTTAACAATGGCATCCACCGACGGATCATGGGAAGAGCTTTTTCATCAGCAATGAAGAAGTGCGTGAAGGTCTCATCTTGAAGCAGGTGTTTCGAAGTTCCAGAGGATTCATTTCACACCCATTGTTGCTTGCACCACATGAATTTTCCTCAACCACCCATGCGGCAGACACTTTCCATACGACATGATGTTTCATGGGAGCCATAGATTTCACGGAAGCCATAGATCTGAGAGGAGCTTTTGAACCCTCCACACTCCCCAACCCCCAAAACAAAGCGCAGGCGCCGTTGATCCTCAACCCAAACCGCCCTCTCACGTGACGCCTCTTGACTCGGAGACGCAGAGACTCGGAGGTCCGGAGACTTGGAGGTTGGACACACCATCATCCCAATGATCCATCTCTGGCTCATCTCCAAGCACTGCGAGCTGGAACTTATATCTTACAAAAACTAAGGTGAGCACGCATCCACCAGTGCGGACGGAGAAGGTCTTCTTCTTCATGTGCTTCTTTGTGAACAACCAGTTCCGGATCATTGTGCCTTGGATCCAAAGCACAGGAACAACAGTGAACCAGTGCCGGAGGTAGTGACAATGAACCCCACATCATGGTCTTTTTAATCTTCAGTTCTGGGGAACCCATTTCGCGACCATGTCTTGATTATACAAGCTGACGCTGACAGCCATTCAAGACTGCACCAAGGTCGAACGGAGCATGGCGGGCAGCAATGTTTTGGGCGAGGTGCGGGTGTTATCTATGTCTAATTACTGTATATACCAGGACCGTCCAAGAGGTGTCTATGAATAAGCCTCTTAGAGGTGATTCGGGGTGTCCAAAGACCACCTGTTGGAAGCTCCAGGTATTGAATTTACACATCAAATATCAGTATACGATCTATGTATACTGAACATCACATAAAATCATCACATCTAAGTACCCCCCCAAACAAGTTTACATTCGCTCCAGTCAAATCATCACATCGCTCTAAGTACCATGCGAAGCTCTTGCTCGCTCGCTGGACTGGTGTGGCTC